>VBSM01003185.1:12196007-12214755 GCA_008086735.1 Cheirogaleus medius
TGGAGTCTCCCGTAGTCTCCGGCACTCCTCCTCCCGACCCCCGTTCGATGTATGATCGTTTACTTGCTTCTTTCTTCTTATATCTTCTAGAAGCTTTCTTTTTTGCAGAGACGCTTTATCTGGCGGTGTTTCTCGTCCGCCATCTTGCTCCGCCTCCAGGAGTCTGCATTTCTAACAAGTACATGGTTATTGTTAAAGTTACCGGTCCAAAATCACATTTTGAGTAGTGAGGACAGAGTTACTTAATGTGAATTAAAACTCATATCTTGGGCACAGAACTCTGTACTCTTTCCCTATGTTGTAAGAGGGGGGAAACTGGAGTAGGAGTCAGAACACCCAAGTTCAAATTTGAGTCTGCCACTTATTTTGTGACCTCTGTCTTTGAGACTCATTTCTCTTATCTGTAAAATTGGAACAAAAGCATATACTTCATATGATTCTCATGAAGATCAAATATGCATAGCATTTGGTAAGGGCTCAATACATATTAGTTAACTCTGAACCAGCCACAGTCAATAGTATTCCAAGAAGACATAGAAGCTCTGGCTATACACCCCCAAAGTATGCAGAAGAAAAATTTTATCAGCCTTCCAGATGGCTGTCGACATAATGCCAAACATCCAAATATTTGAAATGCATTCAGAACATATTCAACGAGTATCTTTCTTCCTTTCATATGGGTGTTTTGGCCTCAGGAAGACAAAGAGTGAGGGGGTTTTATATAGAAAAATGTTATCTATCTAACTTCACTGGCTCTTTTGTATACTTTGGAGCTGCTTACAGACACATTGGAAAATGGTAATGCATGCAACATAGATAATCTCAATTTTCAGAAAGCCTTTGATACTGTTCCATATAATGGGCTGCTTAAACCCAAGACAGCAGGGATTCTTGATGGAACCCTGGGAAAAAGGAGAAATTGGCTGGAGAACAAAACAAAAAGTTGAGAATGAAGTAGAATGGAAAATAGAAGATGGGGTTACGTTCAAAGAGCAGGGAGGAAGTCCAGATTTTGCAATTGCGACTGTCACATAGGTTGATACACAAGAGTGAGTAATAGGAGAAATGGTAATTAGAATTGTGGCTCAAGCATGCATGAGCATCAAGCTTGATACTGACAGGAACTTTATATGACAATATCTTAACATTATAAGGGCTAATATTAATTAGACTAGAAAGACTGTTAATGATGCTTGAATTGATGTGAAACCAGTTCCAACTTAAGAATTAAAATATTCAGCTGCAACACAAGACTCTTAATAGAAATTTTATATTTTAATTAATTATATTCATCATAATCCTAGGGAAATAAGAAATACATATTCTTCTAAATCAGTGATTCTCAACTGGGGATGGTTTTGAGCTCTCTCCACTCTCAGGGACATTTGGCAAAGTCTGGAGACATTTTTGGTTGTCACAATGGGGGAGACAGAGAGGGTGCTACTGGAATCTAGTAGGTAGAGGCCAGGGATGCTGCTCAACATCCTACAGTGCACAGAAAAGACCCCTACAAAAGAGAGTTATCCATCCCCAAATGTCACTAGTGCTAAGGTTGAGAAACCCTGGTCTGAGCTATTATACCCTAATGTGTGCACAGAAGGGGACAATTCATAAGGTAAGAATTTTTTACACAAAGCATTTGAAAAATAACTATCATTCCTAGAATAAAGTTTTCATTATCACTAAATTATAATATGATGCTCTAAAACTAGAAACAGGAGCAATGAGGAGGGGCAGAAGAGAACAATGAAGAAATTTGAGGAGAAAGAGAGGTAGCCAGAGAGAACAGAAAACAAAGACATCTAACCTCTGCTGGGACTTCCATGGCCTGCACAGTCCCCTTTCCTCGTGGATCTTCTGTTTAATTCACTTCAAATGAATTGGTCTGGAGTTTGCTACAGAACAGGATCCATTCCAATCTGGCTCACAGATGTTTGAATCTGCACATGCCAGCTAGTCTTCCAGATGTCATTTTCTTTTAGAGAAAAAAGCAGATCCAATGAGAGAATGAGGAAGGTAGTTGGAACACAGAAAGAATTTCACAACTTTTCAAAATGTATGAAGTTGCCTGTTTTGTATTTCTGACATATAGATCAGAGAAGAAAGTAATTCTTCTAACTGGATTTTCCTAGAGGTACATTAAAAATTGAACCAGTCCAGTTTTTGATAACCGCTTTCAAGGACCAGGGGAAGAGGTAGCCCTGAATGAAAAGCATGGGATGGTTTCAGGGATTCTACAGAGGAACCTGGGCCCTGTTTCCAACCCTCCCTCTTGTCATTTCACAGTCAGAGCCACCACCTTCAGAAGTTTTGCCTCCTATTGTGGCATGAATATTCTCTGAAAGTTTCCTCATTAAGGAAACTTACTCAGCTAACTCTATTTATTAGTTAATGTGGAAGATGAACCAGAATGGAACATAGCTTTGGAATTGAAGAGAAGTGGAAACAAAAATATCTCTGAGAATAGATATTAATAGTAGAAAAAAGCTACCTTCATTTACATTTTCTTTAAAAGTCAGACTGATTTGTAAGAATGCAGGGCCCCAAATCATTCAAAATTGTCTCTAATTCAGTGGAAAAGAAAGCACACCTGTGACAGGTTCTTAGTTATCAAAATGGCACTTACAGACCTTTGGTTAATTCCATTTAGGGGATGGTAACATACACCCCAGAAACCTGGTATGGTATCTTAGAATAAGGGGTTTTTTGGAAAAGACTGTATTATGAATAATGACATGCATGGACATCAGGGCCCTGCAAAAGCAGCCCAAGGTGAGGACCCTTGAAGCAATGTGAACAGAACTCTACAGCTAAGCCCATTTATCCACGCAGGTATTCACACAGACGGTATTGCCTTGACTTTCAGCACCATTGTCATCATTCTTGGTTGGATTCTTTATAATTGATAGAACTCTGTGAATTAATTGATTTTTTCTTTTTTTTAAATTAAATCGATTTTTTTTAAGTTTCAGAATATTATGGGGGTACAAACACTTTAATTACATATATTGCCTTTGTACGGCACAAGTCATAGCTACAAGCATGCCCATCCCCCACCCAGACAGTGCACACTGTACCCATTAGGTGTGAATTTACTCATCCCCACCACCTCCTCCCCACCTGCCTGACACCCGATGAATGTTACTTACATATGTGCACATAAGTGTTGATCAATTAGTGCCAATTTGATGGTGAGTACACGTGGTGCTTGTTTTTCCATTCTTGTAATACTTCACTTAGAAGAATGGGTTCCAGCTCCATCCAGGATATTTATCATGGACATCATGAAGTCTTGAAATATGTATACTTTATGAAATGGCTCAATTGAGCTAATTACCATATATATTACCTCATATACTTATCATTTGTTGTGGTGAGACCCCTTAAAATCTGTACCCTTTGTGATTTTTAAAATACAATAAATTGTTATTAACTATAGTCACCAGGTTATACCATAGATCTCTTGAACTTATTCCTTGTATCTAACTGAAATTTTGTATCCCTTAACCAACAACTTTCACCCACCCTCCAACTCCCTATCCCCTGGTAAACACCATTCTACTCTTTACTTCTATGAGTTGAACTTTTTTAGACTCCACATAAAAGTGAGATAATGTATTTGTCTTTTTTTTGCACCTGGCTAATTTCACTTAACATTATGTCCCCCAGATTCATCAATGTTGTTGCAAATGACAGAATTTCCTTTTTTTAAGGCTGACTAGTATGCTGTTGTGCATATATACCAAATTTTCTTTATACATTCATTTGTCCATAGACATTTAGGTTGATTCCATATCCTGGCTATTGTGAATAGTGCTGAAATGAACATCGGAGGGCAGATATCTTTTCGACATACTGATTTCCTTTCATTTGGTTGTATACCCAGTAGTAAGATTGCTAGGTCATATGGTAGTTCTATTTCTAATTTCTTTAGGAACTTCCACACTGTTCTAATAGTTGTACTAATTTACATTTCCATCAAAAGTGTACAAGGGTTCCCTTTTCTCCACATCCCTTCTAACACTTATCTTTCATCCTTTTGATAATAGACAAATTTGAAAAAGTTAAATGGCAATAAAATATTTTACTTATGTACCAGGACGTCAATAGAAGACATGTTATCAATGACAAGTACAGACAATACTTCTGTGCTAGGCAGAATAATGGTGCCTCAAAATGTCCACATTCTAATCACCAGAAACTGTGAATATGTTACACTATTGGTTAAAAATGTCTTTGTAGCTATGATTAATTTAAGGCTCATGAAATGAGGAAATGATCCTGTATTATCCAGGTAGGCCCAATGTAATCACGAGATCTTTGTAAGATGGAGGCAGGAGGGTCCAATGCAAAAAAGGAGATATGAGGCCGGGCGCGGTGGCTCACGCCTGTAATCCTAGCACTCTGGGAGGCCGAGGCGGGTGGATAGCTCAAGGTCAGGAGTTCGAAACCAGCCTGACCAAGAGCGAGACCCCGTCTCTAAAAAAAAAAAAAAAAAAAAAAAAAAAAAAAAAAAAAAAAAAGGAGATATGAGGAGGGAAGCAGATCAGAAAAAAGCAGGGCCACAAGCCAAGGAACGCAAACAGCCTCTAGAAGCTGGAAGAGGCAAGGAAACAAATTCTTCCCTAGATCCTCCAGGAGGAACACAGTCCTGCTGACCTATTGGATTTCTGACCTCTGTAACTGTAAGATGATATATTTGTGTTGTGTTAAGCCACTGAGTTTGTGGTAATCTGTTATAGCAGCCATAGGAAGCAAATACACTTGCTATTTTAATCTGCCTCATTTCAAGGGGTGCAAAGTTCACAGCTGTCAAAGAGGGATGTGACACTAAATCAATATCCCACTATCCCAAATTATCCCCTTGACTCATGTAACATCTAAGTGCACTATCTTTAGAGAAGAGGGTAGGGGAGAGGAAAAGCAGCAGAAGTGCAAAGGAGAGGAGATGGAAGGCGCTGGGGAATTTCTCTCTCTGGGACTGTGCTGATTGATTTGCAAAGCACAGAGGAAAGACAATATGCTTTCCAGATCTCAACCCCATGTATGAGGTGAAGTATTAAAGAAGCCAGGGCAAGAAGCATGGCCCAAGGCTACCAAAGCCATTAATTGCTAGTTTGATTCTCAATGATGAACAAAGGATTTAACTGGTTTCAATCTAACCCAAACTCATGTTCTTATTATCAGCTAATATTAGGGTATTATGGCATGAACTCATTTTTTTCTAATTATCATTCTACAAAACTTTAGTTGATTATTTTTGCAAAGGAATAATCTCAATTTATAGAAGACGTTGTGGGTGGGGTGTGGGCAGAGAGGAAAGTCACTTAAGAATGAGAAATCCCTTGGTGTTCAAAGAAATATATGTTTATTTTTATTCCTCTTTATTTTTATTTTTAATTGCTTTCCCAGGAATAGCTAAATTGACATGGACTTCTCACTTCTTAAAAGTCCCAGGAGGCTCTACTTCAAAACAAGATGATACATAAACACAACGCTATGTATATATGAAAAGCCAGACATCTCAGTGGCATTGGAGGCTCCAGATACAGCCTGACAACTACAATGGGATACCTCAATAATGATACAGTGACAGTTCTCACTAGGGAGACTGGTCATGATGGGGACTTGATGTGAGATGCCAGGGAAAGTAAAAAGAAACTCAAAGGAGAGACAGGGGAATTAAGACAAGTAAAAATGATCTATGCAAGAACATAATGAGAGAAGAATACTACAGAAATTGAAGTGAGGGGATCTGAGATGTCACCTTTGTTCCAAAATCAATTCCACACTCTACCTGAATTCTCTTATGTGCCTCTCAGTTACAGTAATTGTAATGGCTAACAAGAATTAGCCCCTGGGCTAAGTCTCTCCTGCGTTAGTTGTCACAATTTCCTCATGTAAGGTAGATTGACAGATGAGAAAATCAAGACTTCAGTTATTTACTCAAGATCCCAAGTTTCAAGTGATGGAACGGTGATCAAACCAAAATCTGTCTGATCCCAAAGTCCACGTTTTCAAGTACTGCATTATACTAAAATGAAGTTTACATATGCCTAAAAGAATATTTCCTAGACATATCTCAGGCATTATTATTTTGATTATTACCTCTCTCCATCCCTTCAGCTGAACTCCAATTAATAGTATGTTGTTGGAGCTTACCATTTATCTGTCTTATTTCTTAACTTCCCTTTAGCAATTTTCATATCTTTGCATTTCTGCACCATAGTTTGGCCTTTTCTTTAGATTTCTCTCCAAATTCACATTTCTCTGTTTAGCGGTATCCACCATACTGTTTACCTCATTTATTGACTCCTTTATTTCAATGATCAAATCAGATTCTTCTATTATCTATAGTTCCTTGTTATTGCTCATGGCATCTGATTTCCTCACATGCTTTGTAAATTTTGTCTGTGAGCTCATCTTTAGAACAAACTGTCTTCTATAGGGTTCCTTTACTCAATCTCTTATTTGCTTTTGTGATCATCTTTGCCAGGGCTCAACAGGGTTGAGAGTTCCTAGACTAGATGGTACACTGGTCTCACAGCTGCATGCTTTTTCAATACACTGAGATGCAAACAAAAGATACCTAGCACAAATGTGCAGTATGTATCCTTCACAGTCATCCTGAAGGAAGGTGATGAGGAGAACAGTTAATGTAGGCTAGACCAGGTGTCTACAAACTATGGACCTTGGACCACCTTCCACCTGTTGCCTATTTTTGCAAGGCCTGCAAGCTGAGAATGTTTTTTTCATTTTCAAGTGGTTGAAAAAATACAAATAATATTTTGTGACATGTGAAAATGACATGAAATTCAAATTTTAGGGTCCATGAACAAAGATTGATTGGGGCACACCATGCCTATTTATGTACATATTATCTGTGGCTGCTGTCATCCTACGACAGCAGAGTTGAGTAATTGCAACAGAGACCATATGGCTCACAAAGCCTAAAATATGTACTATCTGGCCCTTTACAGAAAAAGTTTGTTGGGTTAGATCATCTAATTGAAATCATTCCTGTTTGAAAGTGAAAGTACACTCCATAGCTGTGTGTCAAAATTCTCTACCGATATAAAGAAAAATTCGGAGCACAAAAGATAAAAAAGGCTCTAATTGCCAACCCCTAAAGATACCAAGGAAACTTTTTGTTTAATTTTCCCAGTTTTACAAAGTTGCCCATAATTTCCTCAGGAAAATATGCCACTCCCCACTGTGACCACCAGATGGCAACTCTAATGATGGTTCAATGGTACATGAACATTTACTTATGAAGATCCCTTATGCAGAATTTAAAAACAACACTTTGTGAACAGTATGAATTTAGAGATCAGCTAAATCATGACAAACTCAGAATAGTCTTGATGGAGAAACAGGCTGGGGCTCAAAGCTTAGCGTTTGGGGAGGTGGGAGCACCCCTAGAGTAAGAATCTATGCTTGATCTTAGCCAGTAGTCTCAAACTATAATGTAACAAAGAATAGCCTAGAATGCTTGTGAAAAAGGCAAGCTCCCAAGCCACACTGTTAGAGAGTCTTCCTCAGCAATACAAATACTGCATTTTTTTTTTTTTACCAGCACTACGTTTGATTCTTACATAGGTGATCTGAAGACGACAGATTTAAAGATACTGATTTTAGATTTCTTTTCTCTAGGCCTGACTAAAAGGGCGACTAATTGCCCAAATTACAAGATCCAATGAAGTATAAGGACATTGGGGCTCACTTCATTGGCAGGGGTTCAAACTATGGGCAGGAGTGAAGAAAGCTCTCTCTCAAATTTTAGTGCTCAGGGAGAGGGTCAGAAAAAATTGTCAAGGTTCCACCTAAATGGAATGGTCCTTAAGCAGGGTTGCCAAAGGTGTGCTGTGGGTAGAACGTAACTTAGAAGGATGCTGGAGGGACTTAGGGCTTCTGTGTGAAGAGGTGCCAAGTGTAGAGGCAGCAAGAGCAATCCTAGACTCATCTGATACCAGACTTACTTAGGTCTGCTTAGGTAGGGGTAGGCAAGGCTGAGTTGGCAGCTTTAATATAGAAATTTCCCTAACTCTTCAGGATAAGGAAAGCAAGAAAGACATATCTTGGTGATCTTTTTTCTCTTGTGATCATCTTATCTGTTCTCTTAACTCACTGATTTAAAGCAGTACATCCATTCCAAAAACGGTATCACCTCTTATTATAAAATGAAGGGTAAATACAGAAACTTTTATATCTCACATCTGCTGATCCTCCTAAGTGCCTTTTCCTTTCTTTTCCCAGTGTAATGTTCAAAGCCCTTCCAAAACATAGACAAACCCTTTATTTAACAGTCTGGTCTGAGGCATTTTTAGATGATTTTTGTTTGTAGGACCCTAGGTTCTCTATCTTAGAACCACTATGAGGAATTCATATGGATGTTCAATAAGTGGTCATTAAGTGAATGAATCATACAAAGAATAAAGTTTGATTTTAAAAGGGACACAATCTGACACTCTTGTGTCTGCATGCTCTTTCTTTTTGTATCATTTCCTTCAAGAGCATAGAGAATGGAGACGTGTACATGAATTCATGTTTACTTCTTGGTTAAAAACTCCTGAATCTCTCTTTCCAGTCTTGTCCTCTCTTTAGATCTTCAGTTGCCTGCTGTATGTTTCCATATACATGCCCAACACTACAGTCAGCAAAACTAAGCTCACCATCTTCTTCTTCTGACATCTCCTAGGATCACTGCCATTTTTCTAGTAGATCACACGCAAAACTTGGAGTCATCTTCACTTGTCCCCTCTTTCTCATCTGCTGCCCTGCTGGCTTTGTACTGTGTCATCTTAGCTCAGCTAGGGCCAGGTTTCCCAGCATCTCCTTTGCCATTTGGTCTTGGGTAGTGTTGGTCACCCAAGACATTTTGTGCTCATTTTGGAAATTGGAATTGAAGCAGAGGTCATGTCTTGTACACTCTGAGGATTTGTGCAGGGCTTCTGCACATTGTCACCAGTCTATTGGCATCAGGCCAGCACCTGCACCACAGTTCCTCTAGTTTCTGCTAATGCCCCCCTCAGCTTCCCAGGGAAGGCCTGGGCCAAGTGCATGGACAGCTGGCTCTGTCGCAAAGGGCGCTGGTCTCACCAACGGCATCAAGGTTTTCTTCCAGATTGCTGATCTTTGTAGATTGCTTCACCAGCTCCCACAATTGCATAAGCCTTATCTCCCACAAATGCATCCGTTATCTGTCCCTCTGTCTTAGGCTGCTTGGGCTGTCAGAACAAGATACCACAAACTGGGTAGCTTAAACAACAGACATTTATTTCTCACAGTTCTGGAGGCTGGAAGTCAAGATCAAGGTGCCAGCATTGTCGGGTTCTGGTGAGGGCCTTCTTCCTAGTTTGCAGATGGTGCCTTCTCATTGTGCCTTCACATAGTAGAGAGCAGAGAGTGGAAGTTCTCTGGTGTCCCTTCTTATAATGGCACTAATCCCATAATGAAGCCCCACTCTCATGACCTAATCTGGACCTAATTACCTCCCAAAGGCCCCACCTCCAAATACTATATCACATTGGGAGTTGGGGCTTCAACATATAAATTCTGGGGAACACAATTCAGCCCATGGCACCTTTCTAGAGGTTCTTCTCTTGTTGAACCCTGATGGTTACATCTGTTCTCATTATTCAGGAAGTTCTATAAGACGTTGAGATTCTATCTACCTGTTTCTTATCTCAACTGCCTTTGCCACCACACAAGTTCAGAATCCCTTCCCTGGACGTGGATTTCTGAAGGAGCTTCCTGGCTGAGCCTCCCCACCCCCAGTGTCAAGGGCCTCTGATCCATCCTGCCCCTGCTGGATCATTCTGGCCTCAAAACCACAGTGTCTCTCTATGTCTCAACAAATTCAGTTTAAATGTTTTTCTTTTTCAAGGGATTTCATTTTATTTTCTCCTACATATACCTTCTTATCCATTTGTTAATGCACATGTGTGGGCAAGTTCCTTGACCACTTTGTGCCTCAGTTTCCTTAGCTATAAAGTGGGGGGATTAATGGTGTCTACCTCAGATGGCTGTTGTAAGCATTAAATAAGTTAACATAGGTGAAGTGTTTAGAAGACTGCCTGTCTGCCTCTTAGAAAGTTCTCTACAAGAGTTAGCTATTAGTGTGAACCATTATTATTCCCATTGCATAGCCTCTGAAGTAGCCCACAGATGTTCCAAGCTCTGCCTTTGTGCCTTTTCTCGTGTAGAGCAGCCACGCCACTTCAAAAGATAAAATGACACCTACTAAGAATAAGCAATTAAGATAGAGGAAAGACTTCCAGAGCATATGTAGGGCCTGTGCTGGACTTGCCAAATGTACTAACCTGCAAAGTGCAGAGTTACCTCCTAGTTGGCCACATCCCATAGACATCATCTTGAAGGAGAATCTGTGGTGGCATGACGTGGCTGCCAGGTTGGAGCTGGGGTCACCCAAGAACAAGGGGTGGAGTCTCCACAGGTTGAGGAGACCCCTGAGGGACCTGGTGTAAAGGCTTTGTCTAATAAGGTGGTGGGAACTAGCTAGGCTGATGAGACTAGCTCCCAGTGGAATCTGGACAGGAGAACACAGTGCATGTGAGCAAATCAGGAATGGGGAATAATGGAGCAGGCAGAGGAAAGCAGAGGTGCCGTGAGGGAGATGAGAGAGAAGCGAGTCCTGAAAACAGCCTAGGGGCCTGGGCAGAGGAACAGTTCCTGCCCCAATATTGTTTGTTGCCCCTTATGATAACTCCTCCCTTTCAAAAGGAGGCCTTCTTAGAACCCCAAGAAACTAAATCTAGAAGGTCGTTTTCAAGAAGTCAAGGAACAGAGGATGAAGAAAGACATGCACTGAGACATAACTGTCTCTCTGAGGGAGTTTGGATAAGGCTGATGAAATCTTGACCAACCAGCTCCCCTCCTCTTTGCCCCACTGTCAGCCAGGCTTCCTTTGGCAAATATAGAGCAGAGAGATACATAAGAGTCAAAGGTAGACAGGATATGGGCCCAGGGAAGTGTTGGCATGACTATTTTGGACTACATGTTGGTATTTGATTGCAGTATTAATTACTAAGGGCATCGGTAACAAAGTGCCACGAACTGTGTGGCTCAAAGCAGTAGACATTTATTGTCTCACAGCTTTAGAGACCAGAAGTCTGAAAGGAAGGTGTCGGCAGAGCTACGGTCTGGTTCATTTCAGTGATACATACCAAGAAGTGATTTACAAATTCCCAAATCTCAGGTTTGCTTTTGATGCAGAAAATAAAGATGAAAATCTAGGAAATAGAAAACTAGAGACTTTTTTTAAAACAGTAATTTAGATTTAATTTAAAAGTCACAGAAACACTGAATTAAACTATCAAAGAAGCTTAACTCCGTGAGTGCTAACACTTTTAGAGAAAACCTATAAAAACACTCAGTCAAGCAAATATTTTTCAAACATAAACAAGAAGATAATAGTATATCTTTCTGAAGAATATTTAGCCCTTTGAGAAAACATGCATGATATAATGTTCAATAAAAAATTCAGCTAAAAAGCTTAAAGTAAGATCACAATTCATAGGTATGTTTTTTTGATGAATGAATGCGTTGATAAAAATATTGAAGAGAAAAAATACTGTAATGAAATACTCTAAAATATTGTCTGTAGGTATTGAGACTGGTTCCTTCTTCACTACTTCGATTACTGTGCAAATTTTCCACCTGGAGCGTGTATTACACACTACAAAGAGAGGGAGGGCGGAAAAGGAACTGGGGGAGAGAGCCCAAATCTCCTTGGACAGAAACTACTTTAACACCATCAGTGAATAGAGAAGTGCTTTTGATTGAACTATCTATGACTGTTTATATTGGCCGTCTTCATGGATTGTATGGAATAGATCTGGTGACTCTCTTCCCATATTTAATCAAATCTAAGCAAAACATGACTAATTAGTTCACCTAACCAAACGTACTTTGGAAGCTTTCATTTTCTTTGTGCTGTATTTATTTTTGTTGGGGTTTCTCTTGAAAGCATATGAAAAAGAGAAAAAAAACATTTCAAGCACTAGATACAACTATTTCAAATATTCTTAAGCTAAATAAAGAAAAAAATGAGAAAAAATTTTCTTACCTACTTAGTATTTGTATTTAATGGTTCCTTTATTAATGAACCCAAGAACTGACTGTTGAGAGAAATTTTCTTTCACCTACCATATTTTTTATTCCAGTTTGAGAGTTTTTACAACTCAGACATCTTAGAGAACTCTGGCTTCTGACCACAAAAGCCTAAGATAAATAGTATGGAACAGTTAAAAAAAAAAAACTCAGTAGTTTGAGCTTTGTAGTTGGGAATGCAGCAAGGCACACTCAGATTTAGGAATCGTTTCTGTTCGGTTACAAGCATAGATTAAAAGACTCCAACCCCAGTATAGGGGTGGTCTCCCCAAAGACATGAAATCATCTTTTCTAAAAAGAAGCCAACAGGATTTTGAAAACTAGTTATAAATTTTGCATCGAGTTAGCAGAGAAGCCATTCCAACTAGGGAAGATAAAAATAAAAAGCCCCTTTCTCATTTTCTTTATCATTATTAAAAACATTTAATCATCATCTGTGCTCATGTGATGGTAGGCCAGTGAATCTCAACCAGGATGATTTTGCCTCCCAGATGACATTTGGCAATGTCTGGGGATATTTTTTGGTTGTCATAACTGAGGAATGGGGGTGCTTTTGGTATCTTCTGGGTAGAGGCCAGGAATGCTAACTTAGAGGCATGTGTTTAGTAGATACATAGATTATCAACATTGATCCTATTCCTAGATTGGATTTAGAATTTTTAAGGCATCTGTTACTGAGAATTAATTGATAGGAGCCCTCAAATCATAAATCTAGGACATTCACACACAAACTATGTAACTTATAATTGGCATATAATTATAAAGGCTGATGGGTTTTTATAATTTAAGTTCATATACATTGTTCCTATGTGGGGATTTTTCTTATACTGAAAGATGGACTTAAATACAGTATCCCTAAATTATGAAGCATTCTGATCAGTAAGCTATTATCTCTTAGCCCAAGTAGTAAAAATATTGGTGGAGTCTCCAAGTAGAGCCCCATGTTCTGTGCTTTGGTTTCCCCATATATAAAATATATAAAACGAGGCAATTGACTAGATGACCTTGAAGGGATTTCCAACACTGTCTCTTCTAAACTGTGATAGTCACTCAGAACCCTCTGTTAGCTTTAAGGTTTCCTGGGGTCATAGGAGGGTAAGTTGAAGGCTGATGTCATTGCATTCATAATGAATAGAAAGGAAGATGGGGATATGAAAAAGAGAGAAAAATCTTCCCATGGCATTGTGTAAACTAATTGAAGAAGGAATAGAAGGGGGAAGGGTTTGATAGAAAGGCATGATGCAGGAACCAGAGAGTTCCCCCAGAAAATTCATTTGGATAGCTGTCCACTGTTCCAGAGCCTTCCGGAAAATCTCAAAGCCTGGCCCCTGCTATCACACCTATACTTCCCTCGGAGGTTTTCTTCTCTGAACCCAACTTCTTGTAGACAAGGTTCTTGCCCTTAAAGACCTCATAGCATGGATGGGGAAAATTGAGCTATAAATCAATGCCGTAGTCTGTTTTATGGGGCTACCTGAGACTGGATAACTTTCAAACAACAGAAATTTATTTCCTCACAGTACTGGGGGCTGAGAAGTCCAGGATCAAGTTGCCGGCATCTGGTCTGCTGAGGGCCTTCTCGCTGTGTCCTCACATGGCAGAAGGTGGAGGGACAAGCAGGCTGAACTCTGCATGAAGCCTCCTTATTTATTGAGTGCTTTTCTGGGGACACTTCCTCGACTTTGTTTACTAAATTAATTAAGAAGATCTCTAATAATAGAGATTTTTGATCCAAGTAGAAAAGTGAGAAGTCTAAGGCAAGTTAACACCTACTCAGTTTAGGTCAACAGGAAGTTTCTTTTTTGGTTTTTGTTAATGACAATATTGCTGAAGAAGCCAAGTTTTTTGGAAAAAGGCGGGGGAAGCCCACATGTTAGGCTTCCCCTCCATCCACAGTGTCAGAGACTATCCACTACATCTGGACCCAGATGTTCCCTCACTTCCACTGAATATAATCATTTTTAAACAAAGGAAAAATAAATATGCCCCAATGCTTGTTCATTTAGAGTCCGTGTTTTCCCAGGTTTGTGAATCAACACCATTTTAGGCAGTTCAGATTTGCCCAAATGAGGCCTCTTGACCAGATGTGCTATGCTAAGCCAACAACATAGTCAGCAGAACTGCCTATGAATATGAACAAAAGTGAGTGTTTCAGATAAGAAATGATCTCCTGGACTTTATGCCAGAAAACAACTGTGTGAGTTTAGATTTCTGAAGCAAGAGGAGTTCTGAAGCAAGATAATTTCATAACACTGTTGGTGGCTTCTTTATCCTTAACAGCTTTAGTTTTTCATCTGAATTAAGTATGTGCCTGTAATTTGCCATTCAAAATGTAAACTCCCTTCTCCCCCATCTTGTTCTCTTTTCTCCCAGGGGCTTTGATCTCCCTAATCTCCTAAATTCTGCCCAGAGATGCATACTTCAGCAGTTCATTGTATTGGTCCTTCACCATGAAAGCACAGCTTCCCTCCCTTCAAAAGTCTTATTCATTTTCCACCTCCTTTCAACCTATAGCCAGAAAGCCAGTGTAGGATAGTAGAAAGAGGCAGGCTTTTTAATTATTTTTTTATTTCAGCATATTATGGGGGTACAAATGTTTAGGTTACGTATATTGCCTTTGCCCCCACCCCCCGAAGTCAGAGCTTCAAGTGTACCCATCCCCCAGACTTGAAGTCAGCAAGACATAGGTTGGAAAAACAGTTCTGCCTGGATGGCTCTGGAAATCCCTTCACTTTTTAAAGCCTCACTTCCTCACCTATACTGTGTGGATGATTGATAAAGTAAATGCTTACCATTTCTGAGGTTTAAATAAAATAATGAATATAAACTACAGTTAATATATGTATATATAAATGCCTGGCACATTGAAGGTGATATACAGACAAATGTTTGAAATTGAGTCCCTTGCGCTCCCTTTTTTTCCTGTAATTCCTTATTTGGAAAAATTGCTATAATTCTGTGTATATATATATATATAGAGAGAGAGAGAGAGAAAGAATATATTTTTATCTTTATGTTTCCATAATGTCTTAGAAACATGATTTTCAAACTTCAATGTATATACCATGTTTCCCCGAAAATAAGACCTACCCATAAAATAAGCCCTAACAGGATTTCTAAGCATTTGCGCAATATAAGCCCTACCCTGAAAATAAGACTTAGTGATGGGTGTGGCTACGCAGCGTATCTGCACAACCCATGCATTTCGTCACAGAGCGGTAAAGAAGACGAGCAGCCCTTCTCATCTGCCCCATGAGAACTCTATGGCTCAACATGAGAGATTGGGGCCAACAGTTCTAAAGGAAATAGAGTCGCAAGAAATTCAGGATGGAATTCTGGCTCTGGAGAGTTATGATGATGTTCCAGAAGAAGACAACTTAACTATATTTGAATAAATGTAGATTGTTGTACTGTACTTAAAAAAAATAACACATCCCCTGAAAATAAGCCCTAGGGTGTCTTCTTGAGGAAAAATAAATATAAGACCCTGTCTTATTTTTGGAGAAACACGGTACAAATCACTTGGGGATCTTGTTAAAATGTAGCCTCTTCTGATTCAGAGAGTCTGAAGTTGGGCCTGAAATTCTGCCTTTCTAACAAGCTCTCAGGTGACACTGAGGCTGCTATCTCATGGACCATACTTTGAGTAACAAAGTCTTAGAAGGAAAATTCACAAGTTTTGTTAGGAATGCATTCAGCTACATGTAACAAAACACCAGCTACTAGTGTTGTGATTTGTTTTTTGTGATTTGTTCTCACACATAATGCAATCTAGAGGTGGTAGACAGCTGCTAGCATTGGTTTTGTGACCCCATGATATTAAGCCCAGCATGGCTGTGATTCTCTTGCTTTTCCCTCATGCTTGTTGGTGAATGGTCACAAAATGGATGCTGCAGTTTCAGACTTCATATTCACATTCGAGGCCATGAGAAGGGACATGATCATATTAGCTGTTTTCTTTTATCAGGACAGCAAAAACTTTCTCAGAACTCCCTGAAAGCTTTGGCTTATATTCTACTTAGCATCTTGGTGTCACATGGCCAACCCACACTCCAGGGCAGACTGAGAACGTCAGTCTTCTGGGAAGAAGGGGAGAGTGGGTGTTGAGTAGGCAGTTAGCAGGGTTGGTTCTATCTAGGCTCCTTCTACTTTTTTTTTTTTAAAAGGAATTTCCATATAGCTTTCCTCTGATACCTAACTTTTCTATACCCCCAAAATGCTTAGTAACCCTTTTAAGATTTACTTAGCTGTCTCAACGGTTCAATTGCTTTTCACAGCTCTTATATCACACAGGACTAATAAGATATCCATTATTACACAAAATATAATTGTGAGTTGATAAAGTCAGCTTTCAGTTCCTTAAGAAAACATTCAGATTCTTACTAAACACAGACTGCATCACTCCACTTAAGTAATTTGGACTCTTAAATTAAATACTTTATATTTAAATTAGGTCTCAGTGAAGGAATTAGATGTCAAGAATAATAGGTCAAAGGGAACATGGGAATGTTAATCCCCCTGGCTATAAATAGAAGACTAGTGATACACAGTAAACACAGATCAAAATTAAGTTCAAAAGGCACGCCTAAAATAGACTTTTGCAAATGGGACTTCTAAGGAGGAATTATTTTAGTAAAAATAACTCTAGCTTCTATTTTAAGAAATCATGCATATTACAGTAATACATTTAACTAATGGCAAATAAATTAGTATATGTCTAATAAAATTGCACAAAAATAATTCTTAATAGGAAAAAGATAAGCAGATTTACTTCATAAGAAAGTTGAACAAGCTATGGAAATGGGAAAGAGAAAAAAATTCATATCTCACAGAGTCAAATTAGAAATCAATAATAAAATCAGGTTTCAGTTATCTGAGACTATATTGACATTTCTACCAACTTTACCTTATGAATCGGTTGTCAATATATATGAGATCTTTAGTATACTAGAGGCTATAAACTAAAATTTTAAGTCAACATAATTACCTCTGTGTCCCAGGAATAGCATGAACCAACAAAAAAAAAAAGAGAGAGAGAGAGAAGAAAGAAATAAAAA
Source organism: Cheirogaleus medius (assembly GCA_008086735.1). Classification (NCBI taxonomy): domain Eukaryota; kingdom Metazoa; phylum Chordata; class Mammalia; order Primates; family Cheirogaleidae; genus Cheirogaleus; species Cheirogaleus medius. Next base: position 12,213,197 of record VBSM01003185.1, read on the forward strand.
AAAACAACCAAAAAACCCCCATTTTCAGAGATGATATGTAAAAACATGGCTCTGGCTTTGGCTTTGGCTTTAGACACCTGTTTCTGCCACCTTCTTCAGTTGTTTGGTGTCAGACTATTCCCCCACCCCAGTGGCAATGTTGACAATGTAGAATTGCTCTGAAGGTTAAGTGAGAGGATATAGGGAAGGTGTCAGACAGGCAGTAGGCCCTCAAAAATGTTCATTTTTGGTCCTCTGTATCTTTCAGAGAATACCCACTCTGCTTTCTGTTGTTGCTTGGTTTTCTGATACTCAAATACTAGAAAGGTGCTTGGAGGGAAATCATAGTAGAGAAAAGCATAAGATCCTAACACAGTTATTCCTTTATTTTAAAGCATTGTTAAGTTCCCAGGACATCTGAGATAAAGGCTAGAATAACATATAGAGGCAAATGTAAATTATTTGACAATTCTCCACTGTTTCATAATTTAGTCACAACTTTTAGCATGTACTATGCATAGTACAGATAATTAAGAGCAGGTGAATTTCATAGCCCAGAGTAGGCTCAATGATAGCTCATTCTGCTTCATAATTTAAGTAATATCTTTTTTGAAAGATATCTTTTGTGAAAATCCATGTCAATTAGTGTCTGAATTTAAGAAGTCTACAGCAGACAGAACTAGGGCAGCAAAGATAATTTTCAAAGAAAGTGCACCCACTATCAACACTGCAAAAATGAGAAGCAACTTCCTAGTTGATGTTTTGTACCAAAAATGGCACATTCACTATTATAGCAATATCACGTAGACTGATTTATTCTTCTGTGATATAGTGATCATCCTTGCCAATTGTTTCTAAGGTTATAAAAATGATTGGTCATATTCCTGATGCAGGATTAGAGCAGGCAGGGGATGGAGGTAGGGTCAATTAATTCATTAAGCCCTATGAGCATCTGATCAAGGCTTTGGGGCTTTTCAGGGACTTAAAAGTTGAAATCAAATTTATGCACTCAAAATACAAGTGAGAACTGTAAAATGGATAGGAATAAATGTTTAATTAAATGTCTACAAAGCCAAACATTATGTCAACTTTAATAATTAATATGCTTAGTACCTATAAACATTACAATTAATAATTGTCTGTAAGTTATATTTTCTCACTTTGTGAGAGTTAGTGTGAATGCATGATGACTGCTGAGGAATTATAACCAATTCATAAAAGTTACTTGTAGCTAAATATCATAAAACATAATTATAAAATCCTGAACTTTTTTGACAGTAATGAATTATGCTTCCTGTGGGATGTGAGTTTGTTTTAATATGTTTTATATAATGTAGAAGAGAGACTCCAAAAGTAAGAAAGCATAGGGCTACAGCACGTTTAGACCAGCCCTGGAGTTATATTAAAAAGTATGAGTTGGTTCTGTCTTATAGAAATCTTGTAATTAAATAAGATCAGTATTTGATATATGCAATTATTGGTAGAAAAAATACTCTAAGTCTTATGCTTTATTGAAAAATTGATCTTTACACCTGCACTCGAATGTTTATAGCAGCACAGTTCACAATTGCAAAGTTGTG
>VBSM01003185.1:12214855-12394146 GCA_008086735.1 Cheirogaleus medius
TATACATAACCGTAATATTTGTATCCCCATAATATGCTGAAATAAAAAAAAGAAAAGAAAAATTGATCTTTAAAATCCATTCTCATCAATCATCCCCATCCTCTGTCCAAAGTCCCTGTTGATTCTAAGACTTTCCTAGTATAAAATTCTAGGCTTGGTTTTCACAGAGTGTCATAATTTACTCCTAATTAACCCAGTTCTCCATACCTGCCAGAGTCCCGGCGTCAACATTGCCCTTTCTCATTGCTCTTCTGAATATATCCTTTACCTGGAATGACACTCCTTATCCTCAATCCTCATTCATTTAGCATTTATGGAGCCTACTGTGTGCCAGACAGTGTGCTAGGTTTTGAGAATGCAAAGGTGAAGAAGACATGGTCCCTGCTTGAGAGAACTGATAATCCATGACCTTGCTACTCAGAGTCTTTGGACAGGCATCTCCAGCATGACCATCACCTTGTAGGAATGCAGAATCTCAGGTCCTGCCTCAGACCTGGTGAACCAGAATCTGCTCTTTAACAAGACTCCCAGGTCATTCGTATGCACATCAAAGTCCAAGAAGCACTATGGAATAAGCAAAGATAGACAGGTAAATATTAATAGCTAACTACTAAAAGGGTGGTGCATTATGCAGTGGATGAATGTTCTATTATGCAAGTGCTATTCATTGGGCTCAGCTTCTCCCTCTCCCATGAAGCCATTCTCACCCACTTCAGTTCCTAGTGCCCATTTCTGAGCATCTACAGTACAACCTTCTATTAGCAGCTTAGTTCTTAATCATACACCTTTCTCTTGTTGGCTGTTGTTTTCAGCATGGAATGTTCTTCATTCCAAATGGAGTTTGCATTGGCCAAGAGCAAGGATAGAGACTTCTTACACTTCCATACTCCATGCAAGCAATGGACATTTACTGAGCCTATATAATTAGCAAATATTTTTGTTTTATCAGTTTAGTGAAGCTACTAAGATAAAATATGCTTTACCTGCTGAGAAGTCTAGAGAATATACTAGCTGGTAACATTCATGGCAGTTGTAACATCCTCAAAAGAGAGATTAGATTGGGACTCCTTATCCATCTGAATGAAAATGAATTGAAGTCAGATATTTCTTCAACTACCTAGAATTGCTGTTATGCAAATATGAGCAACCGTTCAAACAGACATACCCCAGGCCTGCTGGAGCACTGTTTACTAAGGGAAAACTCAAGGAAAGAAAAATAGTGACCAATGTACAGGTCCCCAATGCCTCATCACATTCTAGGGATGTGCACAGCAATCTGGCAGGACCAGGCATCAGATCCTAAGAGAGGAGAAAAATAAAATAGGGAGAAATCTTAAAAAAATCCAAGAGATATCAGAAATAGAGAAAAGAGAAAGGAGAAAAGAAAAATAAAAGCTGGAAGTAAGGCAAAGCATAACATAAGATGGAAAAATGAACCCAAAGAGTTTCATAATCACAATAATTACAACTAAATTCTTTAATTAAAAAGCAATGATCACAGCCCAAATAAAAAAAACTTCTTATAAATTATTGTTTATAAGAAACATACCTAAAACAAAACAGCACAAAAATGTTGAAAGTAAGATGATTGGAAAAGTCATACCAGACAAATATTAATAAAAAATTAAAATAAATAATAAAGGGAAGAGAAAAAAGTTGGTACATCCATAATAGTATCAAGAAAAATGTTAAGGTGTAATATATTACTAAGAGTAATATATAAATGTATTTCTGCATTATATATGTGAATGTGTATAGCCACACATTACACAAAACAACTGGAGAACATACAATATGCTTTTCACGCACACATGGAACTTTACAAAATATGACTACATAGCGGAACCTAAAATAATCTCAATAAATATCAAAAAACCATTATCATACAGCTCTATCCATCTGATCACAGCTACATTAGAAAGGAAGAACAAATAAAACAATAGAAAAAAAACATACCCTACACTTTTAGAAATTGAAAAAAAATAAAAGTATATAGTTCATTTAAAGGTACTAAAAATAATATGGGGTGCGGTAGCATGTGCCTCCCATCCTAGTTACTCAGGAGGCTGAGGTGGGAGGATCATTTGAGCTCAGGAGTTTGAGGCCAGCCTGGGCACCATAGTAAGACTCTTTCTCCAAAAAAAATGCTATACATCAAATTTGAGGGATGCAACTAAAGTGGTATTTGATGGAAAATTTATAGACTCAAATGCTTATATTAGAAAAGAAGACTAAAAATAAATGTGCAGATTAAGAAGTCAGAAAAGAAACACAGAATAAGCTCGAAGAGTGTAGAAGAATGAGAATAATAAAGATAAGAACATAAGTGAAAAGATGTAAGAGAGTAGATTAAAATAAAAGCCAAGTTATTTATTTTAAAAGACTAACAGTAGTGACAAGCAACTGACAAAACTCATAAAATAAAGAAGGCAAAACCCAAACAAAATGAAACACCAGCACTCTTAAGAATATAAAAATGGATAGCTACAAATGCCACAGAGATTTAAAAGATAATGAGAACCACTGGATTGGAATGTGGACAGTTCTTCTGCAAGAGAGGTTACAAGGCATAGTGCATGGCATAGGATTAGTGCTGAGACAATAAAGACAAAGTATTCTGATTTTCTCAGTGAAATAGGAAATAAGGACCCTAGATGAGAATGAGGAGGGCAGATGGAAGTAAAGGACCTATCCTGTAAAGCACTGTGATTGATCTTTTTAATATAATTTCACCAGACTTTACTCCTATAAAAGAAGGACAAGTATTCCCTCCAACAAAGATTTAGAGGCTTTAAACTTACCAGTGATGGTGCCATCGCCTATTTGGGAACCCTTCTTCCAAAATCATGCTTAGCATAATAGTAGTAAGTCGTTTGAAAATATATTTAATTTTTTACTAGGATAAAAGCCATTTGAATCAACCTTGATAAGAAAGATGAGGAGAAAAATATGTATTTTGAACCAAAGTATTATGTAACTTTAAAGTAAAGAAACAAGTGTTATTTGGTTCTCAATTGACATTGGAGGCCCTTTGTATTAATATAAAAGTCTTTCACATATTTTAAGCAATAACAGCATAAGGCTTAGAAGGTCACCACCTCCATAGGTACCGTAGTTGTGTTGAAGACCTCACTCAGATGGCAGGTGTTTAGAAAGAAAATCAAATTGCCTTGCTCAAGATAATTGCTCATTTAATGTTTGTTGGATTGGGGAAACAGATGAATAAACCTATTGACTTAACACCTTACATATATTTCTTGTATGTTAAAGAAAACATGGTTCTTATTGACAATAGCATGTTTCTCTTTAAAAGTTCTTAAAATTTTATTTTAATTGACAAATAATTATATGTATTTATACGACACAATATGATGTTTTGATATATGTTTACAATGTGGAATGATTCAATTAGGCTGATTAACAGATTCATCACCTCACATACTTATAATTTTTTGTAGTGAAATGTTTAAAATCTACTTTTTGCAATTTTGATATATACAATGCATTATTATTTATTATAATCACTGTTCTGTACAATAGATCGCTAAAGCCTTATTCTTCTTGTCTAACTGAAATATTGTACCCTTTGATCAACATATCCTCTTTCTCCACCTATCCCCCGCCCCCAGCCTTTGGTAACCATCATTCTACTCTCTAATTCTATGAGTTCAACTTTTTTAGATTCCACATATAAGTGAGATCATATAGTATTTGTCTTTCTGTACCTAGCTTATTTCACTTAGCATAATATCCTCCAGGTTCATCTATGTTGTCACAAATGACAGGATTTCATTTTTTTAAAGGCTCCATTGTGTATATATATCACATTTTCTTTTTTTTTGTTTCAGCATATAATGGGGGTACAAATTTTAAGGTTATGTATAATGCCCTTGCCCTCACTCCCCCTTCAAGTCAGAGCTTCAAGCGTGACCATCCCCCAGACGGTGCACATCTCACTCATTATGTATGTATATACCCATCCCCTCCTCCCCCCTCCCACCCGCCCAACACCCAACAAATGTTATTCCTATATGTCCACTTAGGTGTTGATCCATTAATACCAATTTGCTGGTGAGTACATGTGCTGCTTGTTTTTCCATTCTTGGGATACTTCACTTAGTAGAATGGGTTCCAGCTCTATCCAGGAAAATACAAGATGTGCTATATCACCATTGTTTCTTAGAGTTGAATAGTACTCCATGGTATACCACATTTTATTAGTCCACTCATGTATTGATGGGCACTTGGGTTTTTTCCACAGCTTTGCAATTGTGAATTGTGCTGCTATAAATATTCGAGTGCAGGTGTCTTTTTTGTAGAATGTCCTTTGTTCTTTTGGGTAGATGCCCAGTAGTGGGATTGCTGGATCAAATGGTAGTTCTACTTGTATCGCTTTAAGGTATCTCCATATTGCTTTCCACAGAGGTTGAACTAGTTTGCAGTCCCACCAACAGTGTAATAGTGTTCCTATCTCTCCACATCCATGCCAACATTTATTGTTTTGGGACTTTTTGATAAAGGCTATTCTTACTGGAGATAAGTGATATATATATATATATATATATATATATATATATATATTACATTTTCTTTAAGGTTGCTTCCATATCTTAGCTATTGTGAATAGTGCTGCAATGAACATGGAAGTTTAGATATCTCTTCTACATACTGATTTCAATTCCTTTGGGTATATACCCAGAAGTGGGATTGCTGGATTATATGGTCATTCTATTTTTAGTTTTCTGAGGAACCTCTATACCATTTCCTATAATGGCTGTATTAATTTACATTCCAACCAACAGTGCATAAGGCTTCCCTTTTCTCTAGACCTTGTTATCTTTTGTCTTTTTGATAATAGTCACTCTAACAGGTGTGAGGTGATACCTCATTGTGGTTTGCATTTCCCTGATGATGAGCATTTTTTCATATATCTGTTGGTCATTTGTATGTCTTCTTTTGAGACATGTCTATTTAGGTCCTTTGCCATTCTTTGATTGGGTTATTTGTTTTCTTGCTATTGAGTTGTTTGTCTTCCTTACCCATTTTATATATTAACCACTTATCAGATATATGGTTTGCAAATATTTTCTCCTAATATGTGGGTTTTCTCTTCACTCTATGAATTGTTTCCTTTGCTATGCAGAAGCTTTTTAGTTTGATGCAATCCCGTTTGTTTATTTTTGCTTTCGTTGCCTGTGCTTTTGGGGTCATATCGAAGAAATCTTTGCCCAGACCAATGTCATGGAGCATTTCATTTCCCCTGTGTTTTCTTCTAGTATTAATAGTTTTACAGTTTCAGGTATTATGCTTAAGTCTTTAATCCATTTTGCATTTATTTTTGCATATGGTGTGAGATAAGGAACATATTTCTTGATGATCCATTAAACAAAGATAGCAATATAATGGCATATACATTACTATCCTTATTTTATTATTTAAAGTTTAGTATCTGAGCAATATTTAAGGAAATTAAATAACCATAAAATAGTCACCGTAGTCCATTTTATTTGTATTTATTATGGGTACACAATAGTTGTATATATTTTTTTGGTACATGTGATTATTTGATACAGACATACAATGTGAATTAATCAAATCAGGGTAATTGGGGTATTGATCACCTCAGGCATTTATCATTTCTTTGTGTTAAGAACATTCCAATTCTACTCTTTTAGTTATATTAAAGTATACCCCCTCTATTTTTTATTATGAATTTTTTTCTGTGCTTGTCTTCCTAGATTAGGGTAACATCTTGTCAATGGGTTGAATTGAATGGTCTGGGAACTGGAAGTTTATATTTCTTCATGCTGACGGTAAGCAAGGAATGATGTCAATGGTACTAGAGCCATCAGATTTTCTAGTTCAATTTATATCACCACTGTTCCTTTCCTGGTGCTTTACAGTACGAAAATGTTTTCTGCTGTTGGAACATGATTGTGTAAATTGAGTGGAAAGTAGGTAGTTTATTAATCACTTTAAATTTATGGCATCATAAGGCCCATGCACAGAAAGAACAAACAGAACACTACATAACTGTACATTCAGTCTAGAAACCGATTTGTCCAAGTACTGTATGCACATTGGTAAAATAAACATTTGTATCCAATCTTCCTCTTTATGCGGCCAATAGCTCAAAGAACAGTGCTTTTCCATTTGGATTTCATCATTTATTGTGTTTATCACTTCCTGGCCCTTTCCCACGGGACAATCCCAAACTAATGACTCAGGTTTCAAAAAGCCACTAATAGGTCAAAGATAAAGTTACTTTTCTTCTCTAACTGGCCTCCTTCTCCTTGCTTGCTTTTTCTTCATGTGAACAATGTTGAACTGCATCACAACACACATACACACTTAGCAAGATATTAACAAGCCGTTTGCAACTTCTCCCTACATCTGCCAATACAGAGTGTACCACGTTTTTACATTTAGCTCAAAGTCAGGGATTTTTGTGTCAAGAAAAATATACCTTGTTTTGGTTGATGTTTCTACATAGACAGATGAACTGGCATCATAAAGCAACAAGATCAGCTCAGGTTTGTAAGATCAACTCAGAGGCTTGGGTTCTAGGCCCAGCTCATATTGATCAAGTCTTGAGAGTAATTTCAACAGTCGATGTTCTTTTTTTCTTTAAGAATTTTTCCATTGATCACTTACCTGCCCCTAAGGCATGTTATATGGCTATGTAAGACATGGCTTGTAAATAGTGCCAAGTTCCCAGGAAGAAAACTAATGAATAAGACATTATCAGTAATAGCTCATGAAAAGACTTCAGTGTAAGTACATGAATTTACGCTGCAAGAACTCCCAGAACTCTTTTGGAAGAGTTCATGTTTTGAAAATAATAGGTTGAACTATTAATGGTTAATTAAAAATTATGGTTTTCTTTGGATGCAAGTAATTTTGGAGTTCTTTTAAAAATTAATTTCTTGCATTTTATAAATATTTGCCTTCACTCTAAACTGTAGGATATACTGACTATAAATTGTGTCAAGATAGCAATAATATTTAATAAATCCAGATGTGCTGTTTCATATAAAAGAATGAGGGTTTTCCTTGTTTATGTTGGAAGATGATCGAAACAGGTGAGCCTTCTGTTTGGTCTCACAAAAGCAGTTAACAGTTTCTCATTAATCAAAGCAGGAAGGAAATTTTGAGGGCAACTCTTCTGCATGGGGACTGCCTTGTCTTCAGGCCCTTGAAATGCAGATCTCAGGCTGTTATCACATGACCCCCATCTGACCCCATTCTGCAGAGATGAAATGGGAGTCCAATCAGAAGGTCTAGGTTATATTGAACATATATTCCCCAGATTCTGGAAGATCACCCAAACAGACACATATGGCTAAGTGAGCTTCAACAGATTGAAAGAGAAAAGCTGATAGACTACAACTAGGTGGATTCAATAGGTGGGTCCTTTCTCTTCCTTAGCACTCACCCTCCCTCCCTAATTCCTATACAGTGGCTGTAGGATTCTGATAATGGGTCACAGGCACCATTGTCCCCCTGGGAGCTGGAGTCCCTTCTGTTTGTTGAATGTATTTAATATGTGGAGGGAAAAGGGTCATTTTAAAGGTATAGGCCTTTCTGCTTTCTCCCCTCACAGCCCTCCTTGGTGATGTGTCAGTGTTGTTATCTGTGACATTCTGATAAGGAAGCCAGGCCCAGGGGAGTGGAGTGGTCTGTTGGGATCCTACAGTGAGTCCCAGGCAAAGCAGGCATTAGAATCTTCTGTCCACCCCTTGGCCTGTTCTACATCATTGCCTTCCTAAGGGATCCACCAACTCTGATCTTCAGATGGCAGAACAAGATAGCACATTATGAAGACAGACCCCATTGCTTTATAAGACCAAACTTGGAATGTTCTCTTGCATTTATTTAGGCTTTTTATTTCGTTATTTAGACCTAAGATCCATAACCGAGTTACTTATATTCTTCAGTACATAGTATACCATCACCTATAATATCCATTTAAAAATTGTTATTACTTTTCCCTTTTATTTTCCTCTCCTACTATACCACCCTAACAAGTTCAATATGTCTTTAGATATGAATGTGCCCTTAGAAAAATTTTCCTTCATAGGGCACCATTATAATCAATCCAGGCAATGTCTCTTTCTTGTTTTATTTCATTAATTTTCTGCTACATTCCACATCCCACCTCACCCTGGATACACCCCGACATGGTTAATATATGTTTTTGGATAAGAAAGTATCCTGAAAAAATATTCATTGTTATTTTGTATGTTTACATTTATGAATTTAATTTGTTATAATCTAGATCTCATTCTATTTCTTACTACTTTCCTTAACTTTATATTTTAAGATCTATCTTAATGTATTTTTAGTTGATTGCTTCTGATTACTGCTTTGTTTTCCTTCTTACACTTATACTACATTTTACTAATTTGCTTCCCCAGTGAAGCATTTTAAGGTTTTTAATTCATTTGAGGTCACTTTTGCACAATGGTTTGAGATAGTGATCCAAATTGCTTTTCTTCATAAATTGAGCCAATTTTCCCAATATTAATCAGCATTTTCATCATTATTTTGAATAAAATAAGTCAGAGTCCTCTCTCCTCCCTTATTTTAAGGAAATTTAAGTTGAAACAAATTTAAAACGCTTAACACAATATCTTAAATATCATGCCCTCTTTCTTGCTGGCGTTCACCAACCGTTAGTCTATAGAATTGAATTAAATAACTATTTATCAAGCACCTACTCAGAACTAAGTCTATTGATGAGTACTAAGAAACCCAGATGAATTAAAGCTGATGGTCCTTCCTTACTTTGAAGTCTAGCAGAGGAGACACACCCACATTAATAACATAATGTGGAAAATGCAAAAATGAAGGCATGTACTGAAGGTTTTAAGAACCAAGGGGGAACATTTTGTAGAAGTGACATTTAAGTCAGGCCTTGATTTTTGAAGCAGATTTAAGTGTTAGGCTTTTTTAAGGAGGTTATATGTCACATTCCAAAAATAGAAAAAGTACTTTTTAAGATACCAAGGTAGCCAGACATGGTACAGCATGCCTGTAGCCCTTACTACTCGGGAGGCTGAGGCAGGAGGATCCCTTGAGCCTAGGAGTTCCAGTCCAGCCTGGGAAACATAGCAAGACCCCATCTCTTTAAAAAAAGATACCAAGGTGTGAAAAGAGAAGGTATGTTTTAATAGCAGCCAGGTGATGCCATTATGAAGATGGAAGGGTGTGAGGATGAAATGCTAAGTTGGAGCTACATTGTGACTGGTCGAGTACACACATGCTTCTGAGAGCTGGTGATGGTCACTGTGATGCTTAACTGGGAGAATGTCATGATTAAGTTTAAATTTTTGAAACAAAATTTTGGTGGCTAGGCAAATGGCAATTGGAAGAGAAAGAGATTGGTGTCGGGGGATAAGTTTAGGAGGCTGTGGTCAGAATCAAGGGTAAAGTGAGAGGGCCTGGTCCATGGCAATGACAGCAGTGATGCAGAGAAGAAATGGATTGGAGAGGTATCCAAGCAGCAAAATTAATTTCTAAACCACCAATGGCACTGAAAATTGAGCATAAGACCTCTGGATTGATGATTTTGATGCTCTATTTTTATTTTGTTTAACATAGCCATGATCTAAGAAAAACAATGGTGTTGTGCTTTTAAAAATTATAGTCATATATATATGCCAGGAGATAGAATTTAGGAAAATAGCTTCTTTTTGGTTTAGGAAAACACTTAATGGGACTTTGGGCTCTGAAAAGACCATGTCCCTGGACCTAGTCACAGATCAGAACTTGAGGAACACAGAGCTACCTGCTTTGTGCTCTAGGAGAAATGGAGTTGAGGTCTTATAATTGGAGGAAGAGAAGGCAGTACATTGAGAAGCTAAGGGCTGAGGAAAGAGTAAGAGGTATATTCTTCCATAGAGAAGCTATAGCCGAGGAAACTCACAAGGTTGTTGATGCCTAATTTTAAGCTATTTCTGGGACTATGTGGCAATAACTTTACATATTTTTTAAATCTTTGGTAGACTCTATTGTACAACATGACACTTCTTTTAGTTGCACCTTGACAATGAAGGAGAGGAGACTATGTGCATCCAACTCAGGGCAAAGTGGTTTGAGCGCATAGGCAGCAAGAAGCCTGGAGAGTAACTGAGGATGGGCAGAGATGGGGAGCTCAGGTGAGGAGCAACAGGCATCCACCACTATGACTCTGAAACAGCAAAAAATCCTTAAAAATACTGGAGCAGGCCTGGAGGTGGTGAAGTTAAAGACTTGAGTTACTTTATTTGGATATTCAAGGACCCAGAAGGTTAGAAGACTTGAGCACTCCACCTACAAGATAACCAAACCATTTAGACCCAAACTCAAGATGCAAAGACGCTAAACCCAGCCAAGGGTGACTTTCACCAAGTAATACATCGTATGGCCCCAGTTTCCTCAATGACTGAGGGAAATAGGTTATGTGAAGTCCAGGATAACTCCTGGTTCTGAAAGTCTGTTATTCTAAACTAACCTGATTGTTTGGCTGCTTGAAGTGCTGACATAGAAAGTCTTGCAATTAGTTTTCAGAGTTTTATTTTGGGGCCACCATATTGTATACTAGTGTCAAATGGGTTTTCTTGGTGTTTTCCTTCTCATTCCCTTTTTTGAGGCTTTATTTCACTTAGATGGGGGAATGTGCCTAATTAACACCCCCAAATCTCCAATGAGTTCAAATTTTTTGTGCAACCACAAAGAAGGAAATACTGCATTTTGTCTTGTTTTAAACATCAAAATGGCTTAAATTGTTCACTTCATAGCTGGAGGGGATTTAATTCTCCTTTTGCCAGTGATGGCAGATCTCCCTGTGCTGACCAGGGCTCTATAAATTCTAGAGTGAAAAACAGATACCCCCCCTCATTCCATTTTACTTTAGTAATACCCCTCCAGGACCATGCTGGAGTTCCTGAGCATGTTTCTGTAGGCTGAGTTCTTACTCCAATGCTTTGGGGCTACTGCTTTTTTCCCCACTTGTAGACTTGATATTTCTCACAGAGTCATGTTCATTATAGACCTTATGTCTTTTCTCATTGTGCCAGAAGTGGGACAGGTCTAATATTTTTATTGTCTAGAAAGAAAAAAAATAATTGTAGAAGGAAAGTATTTGCTTGTACTTTTATAGCCAGTGGTAGGAAGAAAAATAATATTATTTAACATCTGTAAATCTTATTAGTAGCTATATTCCCTAGAATGTGGCTGTTGCTATATTCACTGATGGGTGTTAGAAAAGCCCACATGTCTAGTCAAATTTGAAGGTCAAAATCAATTCATTTGCACCCTGAACATGCAGCTTGGAATATTTGAATGAATTCTACAAAGAAAAAGCTAAAGAGAATGGTGAGCCCTGTAAAGGATATGTTAGTGTCGATCCACACAAGTGTGAGCTCCTGGGAGCCAAGGAAGGCTGTTTGTCATGTCCTTGGAAGAACATTCCCAGGGCTCTTGGTATCAAGGGCCTATGTGACTGGCTTCTTAGGTTTCATGAACAGACTCTTGGCCACAGTCACAAGATAGGAATATAATTGCCTGGAGAAAAGTATGCCTTTAACCATGAGTATAGGGAACTTCCAGTAGGGAAATATTCTTTCCATAGGAGGAAGGGCATTTGGCTAGTGGAGATGCCTTAGCTTGCTTTCTTCAGCAGTATTTATACCAGCTTTTCAAGAAGCCTTGTATATTTTCTGTAAAGTAATATGCTAAAGCATTGAAATCTGCTTTGATATCTTACGGCCTTTGGATGTGATCACCTGGTATTTCTCTTTCTTGTTGAGAACCAAGGGTGAATTTTTAAAGTGCCCATGTTCAAGTCCGTTGACATTCGCTGAAGAGAAGTTACTTCACCTTAAAGACCACTATGAAAGCATTATATACAGAACAAAGCTAGGTGGGCATACGAGGTCTGTCTGGAAAGTATCCAGCCACTGTTAATATAATGAGAACGGTTTGTGCGACATCCATGTAACCTGGCAGCCAAGGAGAGTGGACTGCAATGCACATATGCAAACAATGACACCTTCACTGTACTAGCCAGTGGGGCTCTAGACACCATTGAGTGAGCATGTGTACTGCTTGGCCATTACATTCAAAATGACTGAGCAAGTAGAGCAATGAATCTGCATCAAATTTTGCGTTAAGCTTGAACATTCCTCTGCACAAACTATTCATATGATTCAGAAGGCTTTGGGGGATGATGCAATGAGTGCAGTGCAAATAAAAATGTGGCACAAATGCTTCAATGATGATCGAGAATCTGTTGAAAGTGATCCATGTTCTGGAAGGCCAGCAATAATCAGAACACTTGAGAATGTTGAATGTATACGGGTTAGGGTAAGAGACACTGGGAGAACTGTATGAGGTCCCAAGGTGCCTACTTTGAAGGGGACTGAGGCATCATTATCCTATGTACAATGTTCCTTGTATCTTCTTCAATAAATGTCTCTATTTTTCCCAATTACATGGCTGGATACTTTCCAGACAGACCTTGTATTTATAAGATCTATGCTGTATATATGTATGTATATGCATATACATATATGTATATATGTGTATATATATGTTCAGAAAAACAATTGAGATATATATTAAGGATTATTAGAGTTGGCCCTCCATATCCATGGATTCTGCATCCCTGGATTCTACCAACTTCAGATAAAATATATATTTATATATATATGTATTTGTGTCTGTATACATATATAAAGGATGATTTTGTCTGTACTGAAAATGTACAGACTTTTTCCTTGTCATTATTTCCTAAACAATACACTATAATGACCATTTCCCCCAGAATTTACATTGTATTAGGTATCATAAGTAATCTAGAGATGATTTTAAGTCTATGGGAGGATGTGCATAGGTTATATGCAAATACTAAGCCATTTTATATCAGGGACTTGAGCATTCATGGATTTGGTATCCAAAGGGGGTCCTGGAACCAGTCCCCCATGGATACTGAGGGATAACTGTATTTAAAAGATACATCTATTCTGATTTTTTTCCTTTAGCAGCCTAGAATCAAATAAGTAAGAAATTATTGTTGTGATAAAATTATATTGTTATGTTCCTTTGCCGAAATTTAGCATGCTTCCATTCAAAGTACTTTCTTCGGGAAAAGAAAAAAATACTTTTGAGGAAATAAAATTCTCCTCATGTAAATCATTTACAGAATATTCAAATTGAAGTTGCAAGAATGTAGGGCAGCTAGACAGCAGCAAAGTGGTGTAAGAAACAGAATCAACCCATAGTATTAACTTGAAACTATCTTTTCCGTAATATAAGAATAGTAAAACAGCTATTTTACATTCTGCAAAAACAGTTTTGAATTAACAAGAGAAGTCTGGTTCCAACAAGGACCACCAGACTAGAAGCTAAAGACAGTGCTGAAGACACACTTAGTTCACTCAACTCACATTTTTGTGGCAACCCAGCAACAAAGGAAAAGCCTTATGTCATCTTTTATATCATTGTTGAAAAGGATGTAGGTCTTAGCATTGAGGGCAAAGCTCATTTTCCTGTATATCCTAAGATCATTGGTGCATATCTTTTGTGGACAAATATATAAATATTTTGGCTTCTGACAATTTTCCTGTTCTTTTCCCTGCCAAGTGTTACTTATATTTTCCACAGAATGAATGTATGCAACTTCCAAAGCAGCATCATCCATTAGAAAAGTTTCCATAAAATCACAAATGAATTCTTAGAAAGGTTCAATGTGAAAAAAGACAGTTCACAGTGGAGAAAAGTCCTCAGTACCTATAATGCGTTGCTGTAAACATGCTATGCAGGAAAACAAATATTGGGTGGCCATCATGGAATTAATCAACTTTCTGAAGACCAAATTCATTTCAGGAAAAAAATTTATTGGAAATTTCTATTAGAGAATTTTTCCAGAAATTATAAAAATTGTAAAAATAAATGGAATATTATAACCATTGCTCTTTATAAATAGGAACCGTTGGGAAGAAAGAAACGAAGTATGAATTATGGGCCCTCAAACATGCTTCCTATTTTCTATCAGGTGCTAAAGCTACCAAAACATGGAATAAAGAATGTTGGGTGTAATTGTCCTTATTAATTTAACAAATGCTCAGACAGTGTTCACTGTGTCGGGCACAGTTCTAAGCCCCGTAGCAAGTACTAACTTACTGAATTCTCATAATAATCCAGGAGCAAAGGCTGCTTTTGTCCCATTTTACAGAAGAAGAAATGTAGGCTCAGAGCTGGTAAGGAGCAAAGGCTAAATTCAAGCCTGCTCTGATTCCAGCATCTACCTACTTAGTCTATTGCCTCTTGGATATACCTTTCCTATTCGTATTATTAACTGGATGGTGACCCTTGCAGAAGGAAACAATGCAAAATGTGTGGCATTTCAGTATTCAATGGCCAGCACTGCTTCTCAGGGGACCTGAGAGAGCTTTCTTATTTGTCATCTTTCATTGCATCCCTCTCTTCCCTGCCTGAGAGGGTGCAAGCCTCTTTGCATCCTGTCAGCCTTCAATTTCCTACCCCGCTTTTTTATTTCCCTCCCTTCCCTTATTTCTAGTCCTTAAAGCCCAATTACATAAAGAGGAAACAATCTGGGTTGATGGAGTCTCTCCCCCCTCCTCTCATCTCTCAGTCTTTATTCTAAACAGTTATCTTCTCAGGAACTGTGAATTTATCTCTGAGTCTCATAGATGATTGGACTGAAGAACCTGGCCCTGATATGCGTAAACTTTCTATGTTCCAAAAGCCAGCATCTTAATTAATCTTGCTTGGTTCAGCCCCACTTTTAAAAAGCATTCTTTTATCATCTCTACAGTGCTGTAACACTCAGGAAATTCTTTGAAAAGCTTCTTTTTTTCCATGTGAATTAGTCATGTAACTATCTAGCTTTCCTGTTTAATTCCCTTTGTGGTTTCTGTGGAAATAATGAGGTTTAAAAAAGACTGAGAAATTGTGTTCTACAAATTATCCTTCAAAGCCTAACAAGTAATGAAAGTGATATGTTTAAGCATTGCTTCATAAGACACACATTTATTTTCTTTTAAAGCTAGAGTGAACTGATTCTACTACTAGGGCATTTGATATTTACAGAGCGCTCACTCACTGTGGACGGGTGAGTGAACAAACATGTCTGCCATGCTTTACTGGACTTTTATCACCGTTCTCACCATCAGACTAGCAAGCTAAAAGAGCCGCAATTGTTTAGAGATTTAACCAAAGGAACATGCTTAGTTGGGGTTCAGGAGTAGTTCTTTGAATCTTGGAGTCATGTTTAATTAGTTCATTTATTGCTGATCATTTGAGTTCTCTTGGATGTTTATGACTAAGAAACCATGACCTTGGACTTCATAGCCCAAGGTGAAATAAACTCCAGAAAATAACACAAAAGATTTGAGCAGAAGAATTCAGGTAACATTCATGGACATCTCTGTCATCTATTCCCTCCAAAACAGATAACTCTCCTTGAATATTTGTTTATTTTGCCTCCCCAAAATAGAGTGTTTTATTTCCCCCTTGAGTTATTGGGATAACTGTAGCTCTGTTGACCTGGCCTCAGAAAACTGGAGAGGATCCTGACTTCCATTTCAGCACCAGTTTCTGGGTCTTGTCAAGTCTTGTATTTACTTAAAAGATGATATATTATGAGGTCAAATTAGTCTAAGCACCAAATTTAGTTTTTTGTGAAAGAAAAAAAGCACGAGGGCAAAGGTTTGCAAAACCTAATATGAACAGAAATGTTTGTGTAAGGTTTTTTTAAGAATTAATGAAAACATAGGAGGTCATTTAAACACTGCCCCTGCAGGGCTGTGGACTCAACTAGCGGCAGCCTCTGAATGCATGAGAACTAGAAAGTGAACATGCCCTTAAAGGCAAATATAATTCAGGATGTCAGCCAATGAGTATACATGCCAAAACTAAATTTAGTTTTGGAAACTATATTTCGAGTGTAAGTGAAGTGTTTTCATAAAGTTTTTTTTTTTTATCACAGAAGTACTATCTTTTCAGTGTGATTATAGATAGGTAGGTTGAATTGGAACACCTGGCCTTCTAAAGATGAGAGCCACTGGATTAAGCCAAGGCAGGTGATAATTTAAAGCCTCTACCAAAATCTTAAGCCAGATTTTGCTTTTCTCATAAGGACAGTGCAAGCTTCAGGGTTATTAAGGCTCATGCTTTAGGTTCTCCTTGGTTGCTTAGTGCAGCTAGGGTTATCATCATTGGCCTTTGAAATTACTGCCTTAGTCTGAGTTCCCTACAGTCAAACAGAAATCAAATCAACTACCACTTCCTCAGAAAGGTCTTTTCCCATTTCTGTAACTAAAGCAGCCCAACAGTCCCTCTGCTTTCTACTCATCATATCACTTATCAGTTCTTGAAATTATATATTAATTTGTTTATATTTTGTCACATTCCTCCCTTCACAATTTTGTAAGCTCTCTGAAGGCAGGGACACTTTCTTTACTGCTATATTCCAGCACTTAGGAAAATTCCTGATGCATACATGGTTGCTCAATAAATATTTGGTGACTGTGTGACTAGGGGAATAAAGCTATGATCACTTATTTTGGGGTAAAATATCACAAAAGATGCCTTGGGTAGAATTTGGAGGCTCAAATGCACCTACTGAAAAACAAATTGGGTCAGGTTCAGGAAGAGATCTGTGCCAAATTTTCTCTTTCTCCAGAAAGATCATGTGTGAAAATCAGTATTTCCAAGATGTCCTGTGGCTGCCACACAAAATTGACTACATATTGGGAGAAGTTTTATTTCTTTTAACGATAGAACATAAAAGCTGACCCCTCCTCCCCAAAGAAAGAAACAGAAAATGACTTTCTCACCAGAAGTTTACTTTCTTTTGACTTTTGATTTTATCAAATGAAAGTCCCATTGTGTTCATGCCTTGCTTTAAAAAGTTGATGATCTGTATTAGACTAATAATTTGAGCTCCGAGAAGAGATAGAAACTGGTTGATCATGGATTAATTATTTCAAATAAAGAGGGGCATCATCCAAATAGTCCTTAGGGCCCTGGTCTGTCCTGGGCTGCAGAAGGGTGCTTGAGGTCACCATTATCAATTACTCTGTCCCTCCAGGGTGGTTTGGAATTATGTTTTATCTGGCCCTCTCATTTCCAGTGTTTTTAATTTGCCTTTTAAAATAACAGCAAATGTCAAACCAGGACACTGAAGCAATCTGTGAAAACAAATGTGTTATCTTGCTGGAAATCAGTAATAATAAATCCATCTGGTTTCTCCTTAGAAGTCTGTAGCCTCTGGATCTGGTCAATCATCTGACAATCCCATGATTCTCCTTTGGAAGCTCTTTATAGCAAGATGCTGACTCAAAAAAGCAATCTCCTCATTATTTTAACAATTTCTCCACTAAGTTAAAAGTGTACATCAAAGCCCTCTTTTCGTTATAGCCAATATATATTTTGGAAAATACACTCAATTCTCAATTGATGGTCTCAAGGGATGCATTAGCAAATAAATCAAGAGATGGATTCCAAAACTGGTTTTAACTGTGCACATTCACCTCGTCTCCTAACATAGCTTTAAGCAGACTTTAAATAAATACACGTAACTCACTATTTGGCTAAACTTGAGTGAAAATGAACTAAACTGGAAATGGGTGAATTTTATGGCACGTGAATTATATCTCAATAAAGATGTTAAATACAAGGAATGGAGCTGAGTGAATTAATGTAACAGATGCAATTCAGAATAATATTATGGATGGTGACCTTGGTGTATCAAGTGGCAAGAATTCTAGTTCTGGAAATCTCTCATTAATTCATTCACTCATTCATTCATTCACTTTAACGAGTGCCTATTTTGTGTCAGGCATTGCAGAATATTCTGGGGGTAAAAAATTGAATGGAACATAAGCTTTCACATCATGGGCATGTCACTTGCCATTTCTGGGCTATAGCTTTCTCCATTTCCTAAGTAAATGGACTAGACACAGTGCTTCTACTTGTTTGAATTTTGTTGCTGGTGGAGGTGCTAACAACTAGGTCAAAGAGAAGGGCATAGATTTTAGGACATACTGAATGCATGAAAGATTGCCTTGTCAGTTGCTGTGACACAAGTACTTACTATCAATGAAAGATCTTGTTTTCTAAAAAAAACAAATCAGGACTTTCGAATAAATGGTTTACACAATCAAATCAAAGTTGATTAGGTATTTCCTCAAATCAGGCACTCAAGTAGTTTAAACATATTTTTTTCATTATTATAATGATCCAGGTTGTGTCATATGCTTGAACCAAATAGATCCTTTCTTGGTCTTCTGCTTTACCTGGTCAATCTCCATTTGGAAAGATACCATTTGCTGTGGCACACAATTTGGGAGTGCTCCAAGTATCATCTGGCTCAAATAAACTGACTTTCCATTGATGAAAACTCATTTGGGCAAAAGGAACCGTTCTGAACAATAAAAGGGAATTTAGTGAGAGCAACTTCTCGTGACCTTGGAATTCAATTTGTCAGGATTGGCCTCCCTTCACCTTACAGATAATAAGAATTTGATCTATAAGATTTATTTACCACCCTAAGGATATCAGGCAAATCATAAAGGGTGAATAAAAGCCTTCTCTGTAACTTCTTATCTGGCACACACAAATCGAACTAAACACAGCTTGAATATGTCCTGTATGAGAGCACTGTGTCCAGTCTGGGGCTTTGCAACTTAGGAGGAATATGTAGTATTAATATGTGAAAAATGCCCCCAAAACATGTTTAAAACATGAGAGAAATATTTGGGAAAAATTAAAGATTTAGCCTGGAGAAAAGAAGGCTAGAACTCTTTTAATGAGTGAACATATGCACAAGAAACAGCTGTGGCTAATTCCCACCTGCACTCAAAAAGTACAAAGGGCAAGTACAAGTTAGGGGTATAACATTTCTGCCCATGTTCCTGTTTTCTGATGATTGTGATCTTCTAGCTTTGCTAGCCAGATTCAACATTCAAGAAGTATAGTAGGAAGCAGACAGGTTTTGACATCAGGTGTGAATCATTGATTGATGAAACAGGAATAAGAATATTTACCTCACAGCAATGTTGTATAGAAACAACATATGTAAAGTTTGTAGCACAGAATAGATGCTTGGGAAATGCTAAGCTCTCCCTCCTCCATACCTGATCACCATACCCCAACACTCTTAATCTTGGCTATGTGGCCCAGATTGTGTGAATGGGGAGATTAACATGACATTTCTATTTGTCACACATTTTCCATAGAAAGCATGTTTTGAAAATTGAGAGTTAGTGTAGTGTTTGAGGATTAGCTTGCTGGCTCCATCATTTCCCAGTAACCTGGGGCAAATCCTGGCTCTACCATTTACTAGCTCACTTTGGCAAGTTTCTAACCTCTCAGTGACTCAGTTTCCTCATTTGGACAATGAAGATAATAAGAACTACTTCATGGAGTCGTGAGGATTAAATAAAACCCATGTAAGGCACTTGGCACAGTACCTGATGCATATTAGGGTTGGTTATTATTATTAATTATTGTTACTGTTATTGTTAGATATTCAATTTTATGATAATAGGCACAGAAAAGCCTAGAAACATGATACTATGTGTCTTACTTCTGTAACTTATGCTAATAATTTTTATTAATAATAGATAATATTTTGTATTTGTTCTATGCCAGAAAACATACTAAATGCTTTACATTTTATAGCTATTAACTCTATGTATCAGAGGAAGAATTGAACCTCTGAAAAATTAAATAACTACCCAAAGTTGATTGGTTGGTTGCGCTCTCTCTCTCACTCACACGCACACACACACTTATGACTCAAACTTGAAGATGTCTGACTCAAAGTTTATGCACTTAATGAAATATTACCAGTTTTGATAAGAAGACACCTATATGGTTATCACTCATTGTAGTCTTTCTGCAACAAGTCAAATCAAAAAAGATACTTCTCACTGATACATGAGGGTAATTCCAAGGTTTCTGAGATGCAGAAGGTGAGAGCTGGCAGAGACTCAAAGAGCCAAGTTTCATCTGAGGAGATTGGGGCTGAGAGGTTGATTCATGGTTATTTGTTCTTATTCTTATGTGACATGAGCTATTCCAGCACTAGTAATACAATGGAAACCAATCAGTGATGGCTCTTGCTTCGTGAAATTGCTGGTCTTGGGGATGTTAGAGATTGAACATACCTAATTTTGTTAAGTGCTATGATGAAGAAAAGGTCCGAGAGAAAGAGAGTGTATATTATTTATGAGAACTAATTTAGTTGGGGTAGGAGCAGAAGGCAGAAAGAACTTCTCAGAAGTAGGGGTTTACTTTGTACAAAGTTAGTTGACTGAGCTAGTTATTATAGATCTATGATTCTCATTCCTGAATTTTCTCCACTGCTCCATAAACCTCCAACAACTTCCAGCAGTTTGCATTTGCCAATTCCATGACACTGGTTTATGAAGTCATTTCTATTTAAAGGGGGGAAACCCTTTACTTTTAGCTCCCTGGTCAACACCCTGCTTATAATCTTTTGAGTGTCTTATTTTCATTCCTATATCTTTAAAGGGGGGTGGGAGTTCTTTGGTATGTCTCTAATCTGTGTCATGCTACAAAGCAGTGAACTGTGAAAAATACCCAAGGAATTCCCAATAAATCGTACAGAAGGCAAATAAAGGGCATGTGGCTATTAACTTAAGCAGCTCTGCTTTTTCAACTGGATCCCCGGAAGTTTTCCCTAGAGAAAGGCTTACCAGGCTTTGGTTTCCATGAAGTCTGTTGAGTTTGAGCAGCTCCATCTCCTTTTAAAGGCATTTCTTTCTGGCCTGCTCTGGCACTTGAACTCATTCGCGTCTCAGGTGTGCACTCAGCCCCTTTAAAGCGGAGTGAACTAAACACCAAAAAAGGCAAACTAAAGCATGACAGCCCTCTGGATATGAGTGTCTCTTTCTGGCTTGAGCCTGTAAAATAGTTCTGTATGTTGCTTACCAATTAAAAACCCAGTCCCAAACACCTTTCCTGAAACAAACGCACAGAAGGGCAGAAGTTTACCAAGGGGGAAGTGAACTCCACCCTGAAGGAGGACTACAGCCGTGTGTGGGACTGAACTGCAGCTCAGCTGCTGGCACGACGATGATGACGCCATGCTTAGCACTAGACAGGAGGTCCGATGGATCATTCTTTTTTTGAAATGAAGCACTGACAACCATTCTCTAGCCATTCTCTTGTTTTATTTTAAAATTGTTTGGAATTGCTTTTTGCTCAATGAATTCCTTGGGTTTTATTACATTGTTGAAAAAATGAGAACCAAGCTGTGGCAATCTGTGCTTAAGGAATGTATAATTTGCCTAGGGCTGCCATAACAAATTGCCACAAACTGGGGGCTTATAACAACTGAAGTTTATTCTCTTACAATTCTGGAGGCCAGAAGTCCAAAATCAAGGTGTCAGCAGGGTTGGTTCCTTCCAGAGGCTCTAAGTGAAAATCTGTTCCACCTCTTTCCCAGCTTCTGGTGGCTACTGGCGATCCTTGGCATTTCCTGGTTTGTAGCTGCATCACTACAATTTCTGCCTACATCTTCACGTGGCCTTCTCTGTGTGTGTGTGTGTGTGTGTGTCCAAATTTCCTTCTCTTTTCTCTCACAAAGACACCAGTCATTGGATTTAGGGCCCATCCTAACCCAGTCTGACCTCATCTTAACCTGATTACATGTGCAAGGATCCTATTATCGCATAAGCAAGGACCCTATTATCAAATAAGCAAGGACCTTATTATCAAATAAGGTCCCATTCACAGGTACAGGGGTTAGGACTTGGACACACTTTTGGGAGGAACACAAATAAACTCACTGCAAGAAGTAAAAAAAAAAGTTCTGCTTTCTATTTTGTTCTCTCTCCCTCCCTCCCTTCTTTCCTCCCTCCCTTTCTATATTGGCTGAAGGCACAATTTAACCACTACACAGTGTAAAACTCATGTTGTCAATGTTCATTGGACATTAATGAAAGCATACTCAAGAGGTGATGGGAGTGTTCTGTATATTGATTGTGGTAGTGGTTTCATGGATATGTATACATAGCTGTCAAAACTCATCTATACAGTTTATTATATGTAAATGATTCCTCAATAAAGTTGATGAGAATATGTATATGTATACCCTTACATACATACATACCCCAGGCACAATACCAGTTTTTTCCCGTCTCTTCCATACCCCACTCAACCTTGTCACCAGAAAAAGATGTTGGGCAAAATAGGTCCTCCTGTTTCCATTCAATATAGAGAAGTGAAGATTCTGGGGAAAAAATTAAAATTTCAGAGGGAAAAAACTCATATTATTTGGTTGCTTTTAAAAATTGGAAATATTGAAGAATGTTTAGATTATGAACACTTTGGAGTAAATAACAAAATATCTATTAAAATTGTTTACATTATTACATATTTTTTCATCCTTAAACGTTCTAAAATGTATGCTATGGGAGATTTTAACAATTAGTTTAAGTATCTAGTACAGCTGAATAATATACCAAGTTCAGATAAAATTAACTTACTTTGAGACTCTAAGTGCACCTTCACCCACAAAGATAGAAGAAAGTAAAACAAAGAAAAAATGCCACTGGCACATGGTATGTGTTCAAAAATGTTTATCAGTTTTGAATTTGGTTGTCAGCCAATTTATATTAGTAAAAATTTCTTGAGATCAAGTTTCAAAACCAAAAACAAAAGGGATGATCATCGCACATTTAGGATTTGATGGTGGGAGATTCTTTCACATGCTGCAGGTAAACAATAACCATGATTTGTTTCAGGACTGACCCTGAGACCTCACTGAGCACATCCATACTGCAACTTAGTTTAAGATTCTCATACAGCGTTGCTTTTCACCTACCCCAATAATGTGGGTACCATGAAAACGGAATGGTTGGCATTTAGAAATACTGTACTCTTACCAGCTAAATAAATAAACATGTAAGTGAAAGGGGTAGAAAAATATGTCTATGCCAAATTTTTGTTTCGTGAAGTCCAGGAAAAGATAAATGTGAAACACTAGAAAATGTAGAACATCTTGCTAATATTTGCACAGAAAGTGAGAGAATAGACAGTGTTGTAAGAGGATATTCTTGTGTTCAATACAGATGTTGACATAGAGACAGGCATTTTTTTCTCTTCATTGAATTTGATATTTTTAAAGTCACAATTGGTGAGGGATGGTGAAATTAGGCACACAGAATGGGGAAAAACTGGGAAAGATGAATACAAATAGTCATTTGGGTTTCTGAATATAATGTTGGAAAAAAGTTGTCATGGATCTTGATTATCAACTGGATGGATATGAAACCTCAACTGGGTACCTGGAAGGGTCATCGTCCCAATTTTGGGCAATGTGAAACTGATCCAAAATATTATGCCAAAAACTTTCCTGTTGGTATATAAATGTAATAGAAAACAAAAGATTCCTGTACTCAAAGACCCTAGGTTTATCTCCACTGACATTCATCAATTGTAGTTTAAGCGCCTTGGCTAGCTGTTATATTCATTCAGGGAGATTCTGGAATAGGAATCTAAAGAAACATTCTTAGTCTTGCTGCAAAAAAAGTCATAGTTTACAATCAAGAAGTAGTTTAGGCATGGGGAAGTCTTGCTATTTAATGTAATTAGCATTAAGTCCTATAAAAGTTCTCCACACATTTATCATATATTCCACATCATGCAGCTTAAAATGTTACCCATTTTCCGTGTTCTAGCATCTTGGAAGCAGAACTCTTGACTTCTATGGGCGAGTGAGATGCTGTGATCTGTTTTCCCACTAAGAACACAGAAATGATATCAGAGGGATCACAATCACTTTGAGAGACATAGGATGAAACAAAAATCAACGATGCTAAGAGTTAGGAGCCAATCAGATATAAGACTGAAATATTACATGGCACTCAATGAGAAAGTTCAATGGATTTGGGACCATTTAAGCAATGGGATTATATAACAAACAAGGGGAAAATGGGATGCTTTAACCTGCAATATTGGACCTTAGGACTGAAAAGAAATAAGCAACTGGAGGGAATCCAGAGAAGATCATCTACAGTTATGGTTTTAAAGCAAAATATGAACTGTACAGTGTAGCCAAACCACACAGTCAGACCCAAGGGGAATGATAAAAATCTACAAATAGCTGAGGGGTCTAAACACTAAGGGTAAAGAGGAATTTTGGCTGGAGATATGAAAAGTTTCAAGGGATAAAGTTAAGGAAAGGGAAATTTAGGTTAAGCATCAGAATACATCCTTTGAGAGTAAGATGTGTTTGTAGAAGAGTCTCTCAAGGGAATAGAAATAATACTGATGAGTTTTCTAGGATCCCTGATAAAAGGATACCTTGATGTCAGTCCAAGGATTCTAGAAATTTCATTGGAATATTCTTGTGCCAAAACCAGATGGAATAGATAGTGTTAGGTTTTCTTTTTAAATCCTGAATTAACTATGATAATTATAATGGGAAATAGATAATGAACAGACTGTTCTGCCCTTTAATAAAAGGTATCCTAAGGCTTTGAGTAACATCCTCTCAGGAAAAAAAAAAAAAACAACAAACAATAAGCAAACATGGGCACTACTTTTCAATAGCACATACCCTAACAGAGGAGCAAGTCTGAGAAATCTGGTTCTTCAAGTATATATACTTAAAACCATTTATTTCTAGACTACCAACTATGTTACTTCTGAAGCTTGCTGATGAATTATAGGAAGGATTCTGGAAATCAATTAACAAAACCACCGTTTTTGAAGTTGGTAAACAGAACCCATAGATCTTCCTTAATTGAATTTGGCATAACCTGGCAGTCAATCAGAAAGTCCACTGTGAGTTGAGTCTATATAGGCAAAGGGATTATATAACAAACAAGAGTCAAATAGGATGCCTTAACTAGGAATGAATGAATCCACCATCACGGTGACTGCAATATAAACCTAATAACAGGCTGAAAATCAAAATAGTTTTAAAAATATTTTAAAAGTCCAAATAATTTTCTTATAAAATCTTTCTATCCAGAAAAGCTACTATATTTCCCATGTGTTTTAAAAGCACACATTGAGTTTTTAAAAGGAGCCCCAGCTTAATTTGATGATTATTTAAAACAATTTTCATTGTTGGCAACAGTGAAGCAAGTTTGAGGCTAATGGAGGGTCAGGCACCATTGGAAACAAGATGATGAATTAACTGGCACATGTCTGCTTCAAGCCCTAGGAGTGTCAATAGAAGAGTGCCACTGTTCAGTGGATCTCTGACATCCATGACCAAGAATGTATGCCTTTGTGCCTGAAGGGCATTCATAGTAGCCCTCCACAATCATGGTAAGGGTGCATTTTCAACCCCGTGGTCATCGTATGGGCTTAGAGAAATAGAACATATATGAATCATCAATTACATTTGCGCAACCACCTTGAGTTATAAGTGTTTATGTGAAGTGTGACTCTGTTAACCATCTACTCCAAATGCCAAAATCCAATGAGGCATAACCATCCAATGAGGCGTAACTATACAATGGTATCCCAGTGGTAGAGACATTAAGTGTTTTCATTACAAGTGACAAGTTAAATGGTATTGCTACTAAAGAAAGGACAAGCAAGACCCACCTACCTTTACTTCAAATGTGACTTGTATGAGGAGGGAAGAAAGCCAACAACAACAATCCCCCAAAAGTAACTTGGCACCAGTAATCAGGCCTGGAAGCAAGAGATCTTAAATGCCGTGCCTCTTAGCAGCACACCTGATTGACAGCCACTGAAAATACTTAGGAGGCTCAGGGTGAGAAGAGACACAGCGATGGCTGGTGGGAAATTAGAATCTCAGTCTTCAGGCAGCAGATTAAAGCTGCCAGAAGGAACTCCCAGGCTGCAGTTTGTCCCAATGCATTTACAAAAAAAACGAGTACCCCCTTTGGTGAGGCATCGTGTTCTCTTTCTAATTAGATTTCACAATGTGTCTCCTCCTAGATAGTTGAACACCTAGGAACAATCCAAAACTATTTTTAAAAAGTCAAAGTAAATTCATTTCCCCCCTAAAAATGTAATAGGGAATAAAGGAAGTCTTCTAAAATCAAATTTGGACATAAGACGAGTGTTTGTATCGAACACCTGTATTTACAGCGTCATTGTAAGATTTTTGTTTCTTAATCAAAGACACGGTAAAGGAAAGTCACCTTTACATTCTATAAAATTCTCTTCACTTCTAAGTGGTAAAAGAGGCCACAGAAACACAAATAGAAGTACGCAAGCATTTCAACATTCTGTCTGCTCCTGCTGAGATGGTTATATTAAATAAGATGCTTTGCAAAACTTAAATGTTATGTCCAAAAGCCCTCCAGGAGGCAGGCAAGGCTTTGCACTTTACAGATTCCAGGGGTCAACCCCGGGAGAAGTTGTTCCCAGACTCATCTCTAAAGGGGGTAATATTGACTTCGCCAGCGTTTCCCAGCTTCCCAGGACAGTGGCTTCCAAGCAAAGAGGTGTCTTGGAGTGAAATGCAGAGCGGGATGGCTTTGTGAGCACCACTCTCCGCAGCCTCGGGGCAGTCGCCGCCCCCTGCCCGGCCTCACTCACCCCTCCTCCTCACACACGTGCTCATGACCCTTGCCCAGCGAGGACCCCTCCCCTTCCACTTTTCTTAGTAGGTCCCCATCTCTTGCCTATTCTTAGGCAGCTAGCTGGCAGCCGCTACTTCTGAACTGAGTTCTAGCCTTCTTTTTTTAAAACAAAAACAACAGGAGGGAAAAAGGGAAGACTGGAGATTTAACTTCAACTTCAGAGCAACCGTCTTGGGCTGCCCATCTGACACCAGTGGGTGGGGTGCAATCTGACACTTCCTTTCCTTTCCAGAAACGTGAGTGGAGCTGGCGCCCCCTTGATCTGGGGGAGGGGAGACAGGGCAGAAGGTCCGCACTTCCGTCCTCAGGACTTTCTCCCTTGGAGACCTGGTATCAGTGGCCAGCTGCCCTCCCTCTGCGCTGCTCCCAGGTTTGGCGCCCAGAAAACTCCTTCACGTTCTGCTTTCTCCTCCCCTCCGGCTCCTGGCTCAGCCCCGGCATTCCTCGGGCCCTACTCGTCCCGGCCACCCCTTTCCCGCTGCCGCTGCCTGTAGCACGAGCGTGCGGGACGTCCTCTCTGGTGGAACATGGGCACCCGCCCTTGGGACTCACTCCTGAGCTCTCTCCTTCACGAATAGCGCTGAGCGCAGCAGCCGGGAATTCTCTCCCACGGTAGTTTCTCAGCCTTGGAAGGCCCTGGGCACGGCGTACTCAGTGTCCCCACTTTGCAGCAAGCAGAGACCCCGCGGGAACCTTGAGCTCAGAGACACTCTTGAGCCTTGCCAGTCGGAAGAGTGGGCGCAGCGGCCCGGTGGAGGCCAGATGCGCAGCCTCAGGCTCTGGGGTACAGCGAGGGTGCACTGAGGGCGCAGCTCGAGCCCCTAGCTCTGGCGCGGGAGGAAGTTCCTCTAGCCGTGCGGGGAGCGCGGTGGACGCGCCCTGGGCACACGC
Organism: Cheirogaleus medius; assembly: GCA_008086735.1. Lineage (NCBI taxonomy): Eukaryota > Metazoa > Chordata > Mammalia > Primates > Cheirogaleidae > Cheirogaleus > Cheirogaleus medius. The sequence goes on from VBSM01003185.1 coordinate 12,242,359, forward strand.
CCAGGCAGCCTCCTCCCCAGCCCTTGGGACCGTCCTCAGGCCGCGAGGAGGAGCTTGCCGGAGACTTCGAGGCTATCCAGAGCAAGCGAGCGGGAGCGCAGAGTCTCGCGCCTCAGCTGGGAAGGGGGAGTGGCGCTGGCGGGCTGGAGCTGGGAACCAAGCTAGCGCCTGACCTTCCTCCTCCTCTTCCTTACCCTCTTCACGACTTGGGCTCTGGGGGAAGGTTCTAGCGGCTGCAGGAGCCCCCCAGACTCCTTTTCCTAGAAGGCTGGTGATGGATCTCCTGCTTCTGCGTCCGCCTGGGCACTTGGAGCGCACTGGCGGCGCGTGAGCCCGGCATTGCCCTCAACCTCCCTCAGCGAACACCGGGACGGTCCCGCCTGGAAGCTTTGCCCAAGCCCCTTTCCTTTTCCAACCCCAAAGCCGCCAGCGTTCCGGGAGGGAGAAGAAGGTGGTCCTCCGGCACAGCCCCGCCGAGATGTCAGCGCAGAGCCTTCTCCACAGCGTCTTCTCCTGCTCCTCGCCTGCCTCTGCCGGCCCGGCCTCCGCCAAGGGCTTCTCCAAGAGGAAACTGCGCCAGACCCGCAGCCTGGACCCGGCCCTCATCGGCGGCTGTGGGGGCGAGGCAGGAGCAGAAGGCGGCGCTCGAGGGGCCACTTCGGGCCGCCTCTACTCCCCACCATCCCCAGCTGAGGGTCTCGGCCCCCGCTCAGCGTCTTCTCCCCGGGGCCCGCACCCCCGGGCCACCCGGCCACCGCCGCCCAGACCCCTTTGCTCGTCCTTCTCTACACCCAGCACCCCGCAGGAGAAGTCACCATCTGGCAGCTTCCACTTTGACTATGAGGTCCCCTTGGGGCGCAGCGGCCTCAAGAAGAGCATGGCCTGGGACCTGCCATCTGTCCTGGCTGGGCCGGGCAGTGGCCGCAGCGCTGCAAGCATCCTCTGCTCCTCCGGGGGAGGTCCCAATGGCATCTTCGCTTCTCCCAGGAGGTGGCTCCAGCAAAGGAAGTTCCAGCCCCCACCCAACAGCCGAGGCCAACCCTATGTGGTGTGGAAGTCGGAGGTAGGGACCAGTGCGCATCCTCTCAGCCCAAGGCTGGGCGCCCCGGGCACTTCCGGGGGGACGTCTTTAATTCCATCACATTTACAGAGCCAGGCACTGGCTGAGGGGTTTCCAAGGTGTGGTTGTTCCACTTCAGCTGATTAAATGGTGCCTGGAAATGGGACGTCACTAATGGCCACCGCGTGTGTGTCTTGCAGGACTTGTTGGCTCCATTATGGAGCAGTTGTGGGAGCTGGAGGAAGAGATGGTGTTTGTGCTGCAGGCAATTTCAAAGGGTCACTTTATCCTTTCATCCAATGTTGATACTTTACGGAACTCAAACGATCTATTGCTAAGCTGTTTGTAACGATTGGATGAAATATATTTTGAAACATGTCTGCCATTTGGTTGTTCTACACAGAATTCAGGAACATTATTCCGGACGATGTTATTGATAGTGTGTGTGTATATGTGTGTGTGTTTGGGTGGCAAGGGGAGTAACTACTAAACTTCTCTAGTTTTGACCTCTTCTTTTCCCTAAAGGGGTAATTTCAGAAATCTATCATACTGAGTATTAGTTTGACCTACGAGAAGAAAAAAAAATCTCTCCTTGGGGATATGAATGATCATGGAAGTACGCCCAAATTCCACTAAGGACAATTAGTAGTTAGTCAGGAATCAGTAATACATAGGGAACTCAGAGGGAGCTATTTGATATCCTTAAAATGTTTGCTGTCTGGTTAAGAAGAATGGAGAATAGAGCCGTTGAGAAACTGTCATTTATGGACACTTGGGAGACAGGACACTTTCAGAGAATAAATAGTAGTTGTTTTAAAAATGAACAACTCCTACCCCTTTCAGTCCACAAACCCTATAAGTTTGCCTTGGATCTGTTTCCATAAGGAAAGAGAGATTCCATCAGTTGTAATTAAATATTTTAAAGTACAGTTAGCATTACAGAAATGAAATGAAATACCATGTAATTGATGTAGATTTAGGCTAAATACACAACCAAGCGAAACCAATTCAAAATAGCATCCAAGATCATACCCAGCTCTGTTAACATGAAATAACTTTTAGATTTTGGCTTGAATAGACAGCCTTAAAAAATCAGCATTATTTATCAGATATATTAGCATCACATATTGTTAATATTAGTTGCTGTCTCAAAGTAACTTCTACTGTTGGGTGAGGGGTATGGATTATAAAAGTCTAACAAATGTTGCTGACCATTCTGCCCATTTTCTTGAGGAAGATAGGCAGTAGAAAGAAAAGTTGAGGCAGAAAGCAAGAGGTTACCTCCAAACCAGGAAACTGAGGATTGGAAAGAGGATAGAAAATTGAAACATTAAACTTCCCTTGGTCTCAAGGAGGGGCTGGATTGCCACTATATTTCAGAAACATACATTATCAAATTAATCTGTAAGAGTTGAGGAGAGAGAGAGAGAGAAATGTAAAAGCAAGCCAACTTTTTGGATTAGGTAGCCACTGACATTCACATTTAAAACCAATTGCATCATTAAGAATATGCCTGCTTTTCTTAACAACCGTACATGTATTTGGAATGTAGTACACAGATGCTGTTCATAGGTGTTATGACCAAAAGGCGTTTGACTTTAAATGATCCTACCTGTTGCAAATTATCTTCTTATCCTTAAAGATCTCATGATCAATGGACAGGTGTCTGAACTGCAGCAATACTAGGTGGCTTCTAACTGTTCCATATAGTGAGTAGTCTGCACGAAGCTTATCTACCATGACTTTTACCTTTTTGCAATGGTCAAAACTAAGTACATAGCCATCTAGCAAAAGAACAAAATTTTCTCATAAAATGTATGTGTGTCTGTGTGTGTTTATGGGTATGTGTGTTGGGATTTGGGCAGAAATCCCTTTATGCTTGAGGCAGACATGGAGTGATCGGATAGAATCCTGGCATGTAGGCCCAACACTGGTTTTGTTTAGTAAAGGCCAAGATATCCTAACATAACCTCTGGGTCTGGAATTTAATGGCTTAGATTACCTTTCAAAGGTTTAACACCCTGGAACCCTCTCAAAAACCAAGAAAATTCATCCTATTGGGCACTGCTTGTCCTTCTCACTTGCAAGCAAGCTGGGTCCTTGGTCCTAAAACAGAATCTTTATTAACAATACCAAAAGTCCAGCAAATGAGTACTTGCAAGGTTGCTTAGAAGCTCTGGAGGGGAAATCTGGTTCATATAGATTTGGTTCTTGAACTTTTCCTGGTTCAAGATTTTATATACCTCTTATAGTTTGTTCAAATTTTCTATTTCTTTTCTATCGACTCCGTAGGAAAACCTGAGAATTCACCTTCAGGTTTAGCCATTGATGGGTCACATCCATTCTCTGGTTTTAAACCAGATTGTTCGTACCAGAGCTTCTGCTTCCAAGAGTCTCACATATGCCTGCAGCTTTATTACTTCTGCTCTCTCAAAGCTCACAAATGGCCATTTTGTGGCCTAAACCTGAGAGGTATTAGGCAAAGTCAGCTACAACACTGTTAGTACTTCCTCACTGTGCGTTTCAAGATTGCTTTAACAAAATCTGATTCATGGACATCTTATTTCTACTCATACTGATTGAGTAGAAGAAATGAGGAGAAGACAAAGGGGTAAATGGTACATGCTGACACAATTGAGGCATGTTTCTCAACTTGTGTCCTTGGCAGCCAAGCTCTGCCCCTGTCTCTCATCACAGATAAGGGAATAAGGTCTTGTTTCAATCCTGGGCTGCTTCTAATTCTTGTGGATCAGAGCTGGGATTATGCCCATAGCTGACCTGGAGTTTGCCAGCTTCTGTAACCCATAATTAAAATGTTTCTATATATCTATGACTTCTATACTTTTTTCAATAATATTACAAACATTTCTTGAGCATAAGCATTTCTGTAGGTACCAGGAATGCAAAGAGGCTAAAATACAGGGTTTTCCCTTAAAGAGCTCACAGTCTAATGAGGGCTGGATGAATCAACTGAAAGGCACAGTGCAGAAGGATTATCACAATGGGGGGGGAGGTGATGATTCATTGTGCTTTGGGGTACCTTGGAGGTCTTCACTGTGCAGAGAACATTTGCACTTTTACACTTGATATTCAAGGATGACTACCATTTACAAGGAGAAAAAAGAAAGTGATTCCTTGATGAGAGAAAAGAGTGGACAGGCAAAGGCACAGAGGTGTTGGTGATGCCAGAGTTCCAAACAAAGAAGACTTATGGGGGTTTAAGCGCAATAATTTGTTTGGAGGGGGAGGTTAGGACACCTGCAGTTTAATATATGTAGCAACCACATGGCTTTTTATGTAGTAACCTAATGAAATCAGAAATCAGACTCATTGTGAGGGAGGTAATTATAGACATGGATAAAAATGACAGGCGGGCCAAAGCATAGTCCCCAACCTCCAAGGAGCCCCTTGGCATCACATGTGCAGAGAGGTGAAAGGATATAGAGTGTTTCCGAAGTGAGAAGTTTGGTGTGCCTGGAGCAGAGGTGTATCTCTCTGTCTATTGTATATGCTATACATGTGTCAGTGCATATGCTGGGGTTATGCACCAGTGTTCAACAGGTAGGGTGGTAGTAATAACGAAGAGCCTCACTGTACAGTTCTTAGGAGTTTTCTTCTTCTTACCTTGTATATGTCAGTCAAGGCTTTGAATTAGGGGAGAAAAGAACACCTTTAGAAAGGTATTGAGGATATGAAAAAAATATGGGATGTCTAAATATATCTGTAGGGAAGAATTAAATGGTAAATATATAATGATGGAAACTGGAATTAAATTTTAAAATGTGGCAGAGAGGAATATTATGATTAAAAATAGAATCTCACCCATACTACCAAAGAGGAAGTAATTAGAGTGAAACAGCTTCAAACAGGAAATTGACAAAGGTCTTTTAGGAATAGTCTGAAATCGGCACAATGCCTTAAGATTTTTTAAGTATGGAAAAATATTCAACTTTAATTCTATCTCAGACTATCTCTCTGCTAGAATTCCTTTCAAAGGTACTTTTTAACTTAAGTAGGGAATAATGCGATGACAACTTCTCAGAATCCTTGGAATTGAGCTTTCAGCAGCATTTTGGGATTTGAGGGTGGAAAGAGCAAATTTTGGACTCAGAGAGGACCTTGAGTAGCATCTAGCTTGGAACTCCTTATTTTGCAGTAAAAGAAAGGGACTGAAAAGCTTAAGTGGCTTGAACTCAGAGTGGAAGGCAGAACTACCCTGAAATCCTTCTTGACTCTCAATATAAACTGCCAAACTTCTGGGAAAAGTAAGCAACCACTACTCTTTCCATTCTCCAGTGAGCACCTTAAACCGTGGCAATCTCTTTTCTATCCCCATTGCTTACTGAAACCATTCTCTCAAAGCTCCTTAGATTCCAAGAATCTTCTTAGATTTCTCTGGCCAGACTTCTGGGAAAAACTGAGAGCACCATTCCCCCTCTCCGCTCCTCCTTTCCCCACCACACACAGAGAATCTCAATTCCTTCCTCACCTCTAACGCCTGTCTCTTCCTGCTCCTACCTCTGTTTCCAGGCTTGTCTTTGTCCGGCCATCCTCACAATTCTGTGTTTTTCTTTCAGGTCATCCTCCCTTAATTATCTCATTCACTTCTGTGACCTGAACCATCATTTTTCTGTGGGAGACTCCTTGCTCTGTGGCTAGCTGCGGTCTTGTGCTTGAGCTTCCGACATATATTTTCTGATTTTCTACTAGATATCTGCTCACAAATGCCTACTGGACTCACATTCTACATGTCTGAAGCAGAAGAAGTCAGCTTGCCTTTCCTTTGAGCATGTTTCATTTTATATATTCTTTATTTTGATTGGCATCACTATTCTTCTTTTGGCTTAGGTTTACCAGGCTAGAATGTCTTCAATGTTGCCCCTCTTTTCTTTCTCCTCTCATCTCAAATAAGTTGTCAAATGGGACATATCATTTACTTTGCATTTGATCCCTTCTAGAAAGGATTTAATTGGAATGTATCTGAGTTCTTACATCTCTCTCCAGCAGTTTATTGTCATTGCCACTGCCTAGTTTGGGTCCTCATTTGCCATGGCCCTGTGCTTAGTTACCCTGCCTTTGGTTGCTCCCTGCTCCCTTCTTAGTCTTATCTTTGAAAGACAAAATTGTATTCATGTTAAACCCCTGATGAGAAACCTTTGATGGGTCTCAGAGTGTACAAAATGAAATTCAAACTGCTGAGCTAATTATTCCAATACCTTTTTACAATAGAGTCTTAGTTTACCTTCTCTCAGGAACTCTGGTCCAGCAAAGCCAAGCTAGCCACTCAGCCAGGTAGTCATTAAATATTTATGTGTGGCAGTTATGCACTGGACACTGGGAATGTATGTAGAACAAAGAGGTATGGCCCTGCAAGGTGCTCAAGGTCTGTGAAAGCAATAACTTCAATAAATCTCTGCACTTATTTAGAGTGCTGTGGAATTATGATGCGAGGACTATGGTAGACAGAATATGGCCCTCAAAGATGTCCATATCCTAATCCCTAGAACCCGTGGATATGCCACCTCACTTGACAAAAGGGATTTAACAGATGCAAGACTGTCATGGATTATCTGGGTGGGACCAATGTAGTCACAAGAGTCCTTTAAAGAGGGAAAGATTGGGGAGGGAGGGAAGGAGGACTGGGGATGAAAGGAGAGAGATTTTGAAGATGCTACACTGCTGGCTTGAAAGATGGAGGAAGGAGCCACGAGCCAAGGAATTTGGCCACCCCAGAAGCTAGAAAAGGCTAGGAAATGGGTCTGTTTTATTTTTTATTTATTTATTTTTTGGGGGGGAAAATGGGTCTGTTTTAGAGCCTGCAAAAGGAATACAGCTCTACTGACATCTTGATCCTAGCCCAGTGAGACTTCTCAGAACTGCAAGAGAATATAGGTGTGTTGTTTTATGCTCCAAATTTGTGCTAATTTGTTACAGCAGTGACAGGAAACTAATATAAGGACTAAGGAAGTCTGGGATGTCTCAACTGAAACCAGTGGATGAGAAGCTTTTGCCAAACAAAAAGAAAGGGGACAACACTCCTGTGAGAAGGCTTGTATTAAAGAGGGAACACAGTATGCTTCAAGAATTTAGAGAAATCCAACTAGAATGAATTATGAGAGTGGGAAGATGGTGAGAATAAGTCTGCCTGGGCTTTGAACTTCATGATATGGATTTTACCATTTAATGTAAAGATTCACTGCAGAGATTTTTTTCTCTCCTATTTACTCTGCTTTTGATGACTTGGTCCCATATCTACTAGAGACACCTCAATCTGTACTTAATGGCTTAACTAGATGCCACCTCCAAATAAATAAGCTTTGACTCTGGTATATGTCATGACACATTTAGTATTTGTAGAAATGGGACCTCATGTTTTCATAGTGAGATTTTGATTCTTCTGATCTGGTGCTCACATAAGGGAAAGTGTGTTTCATATCAGAATCTAGTCAATGACCAAGGGAATCTGCATGCTGACAGCAGTTATCCCAGATCCCAGAGACATGCCTTTGGGGCCATGATATCTTGTTCGAAAGTTTACTGCATCATCTCTGAGCCATCGCTTAGATAGAGAATGAGGCTATGATTACAACTATGTTACAATATGGCAAAACAACTTGAAATGTAATGTATGAAGAAATGAAATTAGTTATTGTGTTAGCTGGTAAAGAATGATGTTTTCATTAACTATTAGGGAAATGCAAATCAAAACCACAATGAGATACCACTTTATACTCATGAGGATGGCTATAATCAGAAAGATATATAATAACAAGTGTTGACAAGAATGTGGAAAAATTGGAACTCTCATACACTGCTAGTGGGAATGTGAAATGGTGCAGCAGTTGTGGAAAACAGTTTGGTGATTCCTCAAAAAGTTAAAACAGTTACCCAATGATCCAGCAATTCTATTTCTGTATATATACCTAAGAGAAGTGAAAATATATGTGCATATAAAAACTTGTATATGAATGTTATTTGTAATAGCCAAAATGGTGGAAACAACCAAATGTTCATCAGTGGATGAATTAGTAAACAAAATGTGATATATCCATACAATGAAGATTATTCAGCAATGCAAAGGAATGAAGTACTGTTACATGCTACAACATGGATGAACTTTGAAAACCTTATGCTGAGTGAAAGAAGCTAGTTAAAAGGACCACATATTGTATGATTCTATTTGTATGAAATGTCCAGAACAGGCAAATCCAGAGACAGAAAGTGGATTAGTTGTTGTCAGAGGCTGGCAGTAGGGAAAGATGGAGAGTGACTGCTAATGGGTACAAGGTTTCTTTTTAGGGTAATGAAAATGTTCTGGAACTAGATACAGGTGATGGTTGCACAACCTTGGGAATATACTAAACATGACTGAGTTGTATGCTTTAAAAGGGTGAATTTTATGGCCTGTGAATTACACCTTAGCTAAAGAAAAGGATGTTTATTACTTTCAGAAAATATACCAAATATAGTTGCTACATCATTTTTTCAATAAAATGTAAATGTAAATGTAGAAGAGCAGTTATGTAGTTGATCCAGGTCCAGGTATTTTTACATGCTGTCCTTGAAGAGGCAACAAGGGAGGTAGTAATGGATCTGGCAGATTCAACAGAAGAGTCAGCAGCCAGCCCTGGGATTTTTTGAGATTGGTTACTGTGGAAATTTTATGTCCTGATTATTGTACTTTGGAAGCAAGCACAGAGAAGCTATTAAATAGATTGTTTTTCAAAAGAGCCAGAGATTTAGAAAACTACTTATAATCTTAAAAAATTGCCTGGTTATATCTCATCAGAGTTATTAAATTAGTCAAAGATTTTCAGGAGCCATTAGAACTAATAGCAATTTGAGAATCAACCTATCAAGTGATATGCTAATGTACTCAAGAGAAGAATGTGGAGCCTAAGAAGTTATCCATGTTTTTGGAGAAATTGGAAGTGAATTGAGTTATTTGGCCTCATGGACCAAGAAAATAACATGTTTTTGTTTCTGTAGACCTAGACAGCTCATGGGAACAGGTGAATTAATATCACCAATAGGAGCTGAAGTGGGAATAAGCATTGGATCGGTTCTCAGCTTGCATTGATGATAACTTCATCTCTCAGGGATTGAGAAACAACCAGGCAAACTGGTACTCTGAGGCCCAGATGTGGATGGAGAAGGGGAAAGAGAAGCCGTAGGTGACAATAGCCATGCTGCCTTGGGGTTTATTATAAGATGGCCTCTGCAACAGCTAATGATTTGGTCCATAGCTAATAATGGGAAATCCTAGACTGGGCCATCAGATTTTCTGAGCAAAGTATAATTCTGCTCAAATTGGAATTTACAGTTGATTCCTTGCTCACTTATTTCAGTGGGATTGTAGTTGATGGGTGATGATGACAATGATAAGTGAAATGACAATTAGTATTTGTAGAATGTACACAAGGGTTTTGTTATTAGAACAACTCTGTGGGGTGATAGTATCACCCTTCATTTTATAGATGAGGATACTGAGACTCAGATTAAGAGGTAGTGAGACTTAGTTGAAAAGGGAATGAAGTGAATGGGTTAAGCCAGACTCTGAACAACACTGTCTGGGTTCAAATCCCAGCTCTGCGCTGTAACATTGAACAAATTATTAAGTCTCTTTGTGTCTCAGTTTCTTTATCTATCAAGTGAGGACGATGAAAGTGCCTACCTCAAAGAGTTCTGTGAGGATTTCATGACATAATTACTTGGAACGTGCCCAGCACATAGGAAGTACTAAAAGATGCATAGGGGAACAAGGTTAAATAAAATCGAAGATGTGCCCAGGTCACACAGCTGGAAGCAACAAAGATAAGACTTAAACTAAAAAACTAAAAAATATTTATCGTGCACCTACTGCATGTGTCAGGAACTTTAGTCTTTCCACTATGGCAGTTGAAGAGGGCTTAGGTGACGAACAAGTGAATGAGTAGGCCCAGCTGTGTTGGACAATAGCAGAAGGCAATTGGAAGTTTATTTTGCAAGCTGTTAAGTAAGGCATACTTTTCATGCTAGGCACTGGAGCAACAGCAGGCTGTCACCCCAGGCGTTTTAGCCTAGTGACTTGGAACACAGGAATTTGCTAGACTTATATTGTGGATTTGGTGTAACCCAAGACATGCCAGTAGGCCAAGGGACAGCCTTCATTCCAATACACATAACTTCATTGCATCAGACACTTTTTGTTTGTAGAACACTTAGAATGTTGAAAACTGGATAGCTCCAGCCTAGCCCGGTTTCTCTAGCTGGTAAATGAAAGTGTGTTTCTCACTTCAAGCCTGGTGTGTTCTCATTTCCTCATACTACATTGTCACATGAGACCAAGCTGGCTGCTTTTCACAGCAAATCTCACCAACATCTTTCCAGGGGAACAAGGTAGCATGACTAAGTTAAGATAATGCCATATATACTCAGATGCTTTTTTTCCCCTCAAAATCTAACTGTAACTCCCATTAGCATTTCTAGACTGACTTCAGTATTCTATGAACGAAATAGGATATTAGGAGGAAACAAGCCCTTAAAAAGTCTTCTGTGTAGTCTGAACATTCATGTGATATATAAATCCAATCTGCAACATCCTTAGTCTATACTCATCCACCCCCTCTCAAATGGAGACCTTCATTGTTCTGCCTTTAGATCATAAGGGACATAGAAATTATTCCTGGCTTTGTGTTAAAAACCAGTCCTTGAGACTTTAATTATGCTACAGACAAATTATGCCTCTCCTGTTATACAGACAATCACCAATACTGCAGTATTATTGTCTATAACAAAGCATGGGTTGGTGTAGCTTTCTTTCTGAGCATCAGCACAAAAGTTTGTTCATATTTTCTCTTTGGAAGATAAGAATTATAAATATATCAAACCAGAACTGAAGAATAGTTTAAACTAAAGGTAAACTCTTGTCCCAAAGACATCTTGCAAACTACTTACAGTAATTCAGGATTAGAACTTGCTGTCTCTAAGTTCTTGCTGCTGACCCAATGAGTCAGGTTTCTTCCTTTCATGATTTATAAGACAGCTCAAAGACAGGTGCAGTTTTCATATTATATCAGAGATTGTTGCTCAGGGTCTTTCAGCAAGCCCCCAAAGAAACGTGTTGAATCTTGCTTTTAATGTTAATATATTGTCAATAAATGGTGCTGTCAGAATGTGTTTGTCAGTGCCGAGAAAATAAACATGAGTTGATATGGAGATGATCCACAGGCTTGAAGGTCAAGAAGTGTGATATGAGTCCCAGACCAGCTCCAGAAGCTCTGAGGCATGGCTTAGCAAATATATTGTTGTTCTACTGCAATGGCAATATTTTGATCTTTTAATTTATGATTACATTGAAAGTATATTACTTTTTCTCATATAGCTCAAAGTGCACTGTGAAAGATGAGTAAAGTGTTATGGAAGTGATCAAATATTTAGGTTCTTGTTCAAGATTCTTTTAGCTGAAATTGGTTATTCTAGAGTTACAAGTTTAAAAAAATGTGAACTAGTTCGTTTCTTTGTGAAATATTGTTCTGAGTTTTGGTTCTCCCTTGGGGGAGCTAGATGCAAGACAGTCAATGGGTCGTGATTGTCTAGTGTGCCTTTTCCCAACCTTTTTATGGAAAATGTATAAAATCCTGCTGTGTATTTTACTTTCCTCACTGGGTTATCATTTCTAATTTATGTAAAGATGTGGTAGATGTAACTTATGTAAATGTTCACCGAGTGAATCTAAAGCTGGTAAATGACAGCTTTATCTAAAAATAAAATTATTTTTTAAAAAGTTCATTGAATAAGAAAATTGAATGATCAAGAAGAAAATTAGTATACCCAAAAAGATTCCTTCTTATTAACTAATTATTTCTATGCCATATTTTTATAATGCAGAAAGGTTTTTTCTTTTTATTTGAAAAGACTTCTTGCAGAGTTTTAGATTACAATCTATCAGTGTAATTTCTCTCTGTCTACATGTGTGTACATATAATTTTAAACTTTTAACTTCATAATAATATCTTGCATTAGAAATAAAGAATGAAATGGTAGTTATTACCATATATAATTGGAACAATGCAGATAAATTATTTTATGAAAATGTTTTTAAAACTTTGTGAAAAAAAAACATAGGAGGGACAAAAGCTCTGTGTAATAGTTTGAGTTCCCCAAAGGCAGGGCCTGGGTGAATGCAGTTTATTTGGGAGGTGATCCCAGGAAGCAGGTGAAGAAGAGGGAGAATGAAATTGGGAAGGGGGAAATGCCATCGTTAGGTTGTGTCATGGAAGTCACAGCTGTGGACAAAGGGTCGACTGAGGTTCCCCCAGGACAGCTGGAAAGTGTATATAATGCCTCTTGGGATGATCTACTCGTGTTTCAGTTATTTATTGCTGTATGACAAACCACCCCCAAACTAGTGGCATGATTCTGTGGGTCAGGAAATTGATCAGAATTTAGCTGGGCAGTTCTTTGCCTCCACATGGCATCAGTTGGGCTCACACACTTGGCTTCTTTCAGCTGATGTCTGGGATGCCTGGAGAGTTCAAGATGTCTTCATTTACATGTCTGGTGTCTTGGTGCTCCTCCGTGTGGCTCCCTACCTCCAAGTGGCTACCTTGGGCTTCCTCACTGCATGGTGGTCTCACAGTATTTGATCAATGTGAGTTGCAGAGTCAGCCCAGATTCAAGGGCAAGAAAAATAGATTCCACTCCTTGAAGGAAGAATTGACAAAGAATTTGTGGCCTTCTTTAATCTGCCACAAGTTAAAGAATGGGAAGATGGAGGATGTCTCTACTGGTTTCCATCCTCCATTGGTTGAGATTGATTACGGGGTTTTAACTACCTCGTATTTCTTACACATAACTGGGTGTTCACTAGAGATGGATCACTAGCAGCACAAAGTCTATCTGAGCTTGCATAGAACTGCACAGCACAGTTGCAGCAGAACTCAAAAAATGTATCACAGGTTCATGGGGAGCAGCATTTAGAATCAGTCATCCACAATCTTAGCTACACAAAAACTGAACTGAAGGGCAGGCCTGGGGTCAAATCCCAGTGCCACTACTTATGAGGTATGAATTTCAGTTTCCTTAACTTTAAGGGGAATAGAATAGTATTCACTTTGTAGGAGGTTGTGAAATCAATTGGTGAGTGTACTTACCACCCATGGGCTATGAGGGTTCATGCCGAGGTGTCTATTATTTATTACTTGATCTAATTATCACTCAAGGTTATTACTTGATCTAATTCATTCTAAAATGCTGTCATAGGAAGATACACATTGATTTTATAGTGTTTCCAGGGAGAAAAAAAGGCAACAATACTATGGTAAATGTAAATAACAATTGTAAGATGCAATTTTAGGTTTTTTAAACTGTAGGGAAAATTTGTAATAGTTGAGGAATTATGATACAATGTAGTTTTTACTTTACATTTAAGTTTTAAGATTTGTGTACTATATTTCTAATTGTATCAAAAGGAATGCTATTGGGTTCCTGTCAATTGTATATGCCCATGAATAAATTGCAAAAGAAGCCCTATTTATTATATTCAGAGCTGGAGCAAAAAAATAATTAAGACTATACATCCCAGTCCTATAGTAGTTTCTCATTAGATGAAAGCTATTGTATTGCTTCATCTTCTGCCCTTAGGGAGTTTGCACATATTCCTCAGCTCAGATACCTCCTCACCCCCTTTTGCTATAAGAATATTATTGTGCAAAGATGCTTGTTCTTAGAACTTTTTGGTCTACTCCATGGAGATCCTTCCAAATGATTGGATGTTAACAAAACGTAGAGCAACACAAACATGTATCTTCAGTTAGAACTGGCATTCTACGGCTTAGAGGCATGGAATGGCAAATGAAGAAATTTAATTTTTGCTATTATCAGTTGATAATGACAATCTATATCAGCTACTGAACTATTATGTGTCACTTTGACAGATTAATTCATTCACTCATTTATTCATCAACAGTTCAGCTTATCCTAAGTGTTGAACTCTGGGTTTAGCAAGATAATAATTATAATAACTAATATTTATTGAATGCTTGCCTTGACCTAGTTACCCTACTAAATGTTTTGGGTCATTAAATCCTCACACCATTCCAAGGAAATCTAAAGCTAGTAAATGGCAAAGGTGGGATTTGAAATCAGCTCTGAGAATTCTACCCTGAAAAGCAAATACATATGTTCCTTGTTGCAAAGGTCTTTAGAGCCTAGAGAGACGTTATAGCCATAATATTAGCTAACAATTTTTGAGCACTTACCCAGGCCAGACACTCCTAGAATTCCTTTACTTGTATGAATACATTTAGTCTTCATATCAACTCTGTGAGTTGTTATTATTAGCTCCATTTTCTAGAGAAAGAAACTTAGACACAGAGAAATAAGCAATTTGCTCAAGGTTACCCAATTAGTAAGGGAAGGGGCCAGGATTGCAATCCAGACAGCTTGGTTTTAGATCTTTTACTTGTAACCATCACCTTATATAGGCTAGATTCAGTACCTTATCATATGGGCTAAAACAGAAGTTTGCAGAAGGAGCTCTAAGAATTGATAACAGGGAATGTCTAATTCTGCCTGGGGAAGCCAGGGGAGATGACATTAGTGGTCGGTCTTAAAACAGTGAGTATGAGGGCCAGGTGTGGTGGTTCACGCCTGTAATTCCAGCACTTTGGGAGGCCAAGGCGGGAGGATTGTTTGAGGCCAGGAGTTTGAGACCAACCTGGGCAACATAGAGTGACTATGTCTCTAAAACAAACAAACAAGCAAACAAACAAAAAACCCAATGGAGTATGAATTTGTCTGGGGAACGGGGATGGGGAGGAAGACAAGTGGAAGAAACAGAATGAGCAAAGGCGTGCAAGCATCAGTAAGCAGGGCATAAACAAGAAGTGAAAAGTTGTCTGTATGATTGGAAGATGAGTCATGAATTCTAGAATTGTTTTGCATACGAGTTAATCTGATATCCAACCAGCCATTCAGATCCAAAGAACAGGAGAAACAATAATTACAAAAAACCTTTTTAAATTTTTATTTTGAAATCATTTTAGATTTACAGAAGAGTAGCAAAGATAGTACAGAGGGTTCTCGTATATCCTTCACCCTGCTTTCTGTAATGTTAAACATATTATATAACCATGGTACATTCATGGAAACTAGTAAATAAACTTTGGTAACAGGTTTATTACTGAGGTAATTTTGGCAGTACTTTTAACTGAAATACCTTTTTTAAATAAAATTTATAACTGACACATAATAATTGTACATATTTATGGGATACAGTGTGATATCTCAATGCGTGTGTACATTGTATAGTGATCAAATCAGGGTAATTAGCACATGTATCACTTTAAACAGTTATCATTTCTTTGTGGTGATAACATTTAAAACCTTCTCTTCTAGCTATCTTGAAATATACATGACATTGTTATTAGTTATAGTCACCCTACTGTGCAATAGAACACCAGAACTTATTCTTCTTGTCTAACTGTAACTTTGAAACACTTCTAAATGAAATATAGAACTTACTTGGATTTTACCAGTTTTTCTACTAATGTCCCTTTTCTTCTCCACGATCCAATGTAGGATCCGCATTGCATCTGGCTGGCATGGCTTCTTAGTCTCCTCCAATCAGTCTTTGTCTGTCTTTCCTGATCTTGCCATTTTTGAAAAGTACTAGCCAGGTATTTTGTAGAATGTCCCCAATTTTGGTTTGTCTGGTGTTTTCCATGATTAGAATGGGATAACGAGAGTATACAAAACATCATTTGAACACCAAGTGTCACTGTTTCGCTACATTAGTAAAATATACTGTTTGTATCATTGGTGATGTTTTCACCCAATCAGCCCATATCCTTCTCCTATCCTGTCTGCCCGATAGCATGGCCATATGCTTTTAGTAAGATGCAATACTGAGAGCACAGACTGTGGCTAAGGGACCAAAGAAAGCCACCTTAGACAGTGATCTTACTAGCAACCAATGGAGTTGATTGGCCTTTCAGCCATATTCCATTTCTCTGTAATTTGAATTTGTCTTCACTTCTTCCCCATTACATGAGAAGCTCACTGGTAGGCTGTTCCTTTGTCTGTCCTTTATTGCTACCCTGGGCCATCAACAGCATGTCTTTGGATGCTGCATTTTTTGATATGTGAGGCTGGGAGAAATCCAAGATTGAAATGCTCCTTGTCATTCCTCTATTAGAGGGGGGAGGAAGAGCTGGGCTTTGAGTAAATATCATTTACATCACCAGCATTCCTCTGTGCTCGTTGGATGCCTACTTCTCTCTTGTTAACAGTGCTAGAATAAACACATAATTCTAGCAAAATATTAGCAGTGTGTGCTGTTTTCTTTCACTTGCCAGGATTGTTTTATAATAAATACCATTGGAGAAAATACCATTGGCCAGCATCCTCAGCAATTACATTGGTATCTCTAGAGAACAAAGTATGGATTTGGAAGGTACTTTGCAAAGAGAAGCAAAATATGTCTGGTTTATACTGCATTCCTTGAATATACTGATCTTGTTACCTATGAGCTTGATTTTAAGTTAAATACTTCTCTTGGCTGATAAAAGTTGATGTCATTATTTCATATGATATTCACTAATTATCTTTTAGAAGGCAAATCTAACCTAAGATTTCTTTTAAAATTGAAAAAAAAATTGGTACTAAAACAGATGTTCATAATGTGCTTTCATGATAGGAATTTGTAGATTAAATCAGATATTTAATCTACAATCAGATATTTAATCTAATTGTCAAAAATAATTTTAGTCACATTGAAGAAATGGATTTTCCCAACAATTTTGTTCCTTTGGCTTGTATTATGTCTTAGTTCCTTTCTGTCTTTTAGAGGTGCAAATTGTTATTTTTTCCCCCTATTTGAATTCTAGTTCCATATTTCAATTTGCCTACAAAATGTTTCTACTTGTAGATTTCCCTGTTACTTCAAACTCTAAATGTTCAAAATAATTATTGCTACTTTTTCCTAACAAAGGAAAAGTAAATAAATGAATAAACAAGCCACACCCAGCTCTTTCTCTAAACTTTTCTGTTTTCTTCCCTGATAGCCGTTTTCACAGACTTAGAACCTTAAAAACATTTTAATGTTTTTGTATTCTGTACTCTTTTATATTCTCTATTCAAATGGCCCCCAGGACTTGCCCCTCTTTCTATGCAATATTCATATTTAGCCTTTTATCTCTGTTCCTTCTGGCACTGACCTTCATCTCTCATGCTGGGCTTTCTAACTAGTTTCCTGGGTGCTGGGTTCTGGTTTTAATCCACACTTTCCTTTTCCTTAAGCACTGATCATTTTAATTTCCTGTTATGAACTCCGTTACCATCAAGATAAAATCTCGCCAGTCATACAGACCCTACCTACAGTCATCAGCCCCTTACCTGTCCTTCCACAGTGGGTCTTCTGTGTTCCCAGTCTTCTCCTTCTCCTTTTTCCTGGCTCCAAGCTTCTTCCTGGCACTCTTTGAAGATCCCATTCAAGTCTCATGGTCATCTTTGCTCTAAAAACCACCAAAAGAAAGCATCCAACTACTTTATTTGAAAAGAAGTTCAGAGAAAAGTAATTAAATGTGGTTTACCTAATTTCTGGGAGAATGACTTAAAATAAAACTATTTTCCAGGTAAATTGTGGAGTCTTTGGAGTTGGGCAATAGGAAATTGCTGAGAACCTTGGTAGCCACTTAACATTATCGAATTATAGTTTCTCTTCTTTAGAAATGAAGTAATTTTCCCTCCTAAAACTGCTGTGGATGACATGTTTGTAGTATTGAGTAGTTCATATTAATATAATATCAGGGATAGCTAAAAGTTTCAGATTTTTTTTCTTTTGGAGTACATTTCTATGGATTTTAACACATGTATAGATTTGTGTGGCCACCACCACAATCAGGATACAGAACAGTTCCACCAGCCCCCAAAACTCTTGAATTGTTCCTTCAACATTCCAATCCTACCCCCGTTGGCAACCACTGATCTGTTCTCTATCACTATAATTTGTCTTTTTAAGAACGTCATAAAAATGGAATTGTACAGTATGTAACCTTTTGAGATTGGTTTCTTTTGCTCAACATAATGCCTTTCAGAGTCATTCTAGTTGTTGCATTATCAATAATTTGTTCCTTTTTATTGCTGAGTAGTAAATTCCATGATATATACACACCATAGTTTGTTTATCCACTCACTTGTCAAAAGTAAATTTGTGTTGTTCCCAGTTTTGGGCAATTAGAATGGCTATAAACATTTCTTTACAGGTTTCTGTATGAACATGAGTTTTCATTTCTCTAGGGTAAATGCCAGGAGTGGGACTGCTGGGTCACATAGTAAGTGCATGTTTGACTTTATGAGAAACTATCAAACATTTTCCAGAGTGGCTGTACCGTTTTGCATTCTCTTCAGCAATATATGAGAGTTGCAAGTTGCTCTGCATCCTTGCCAGCACTTGATATTATTAGTAGTTTCTATTTTATCCATTCTAAGAGGTATGTAGTAGTATCTCATCATGGTTCTGCTTTGCATTTCTTTAACAGCTGATGATGTTGAACATACTTTCGTGCACTTATTGGCCATCCTTATATCCTCTTGGATGAAGTGCCCGTTCAAGTCCTTTGTCCATTTTTCAATCAGGTAGATTTACTTTTTATAAGAGAATATTCCTCCTAGATTTCTCTAGGTAAGAGCATAATGAAGGTAACAATTTTCTAGCAAGTGCATAGGCAGAGTCTTCTAGCTTTTAGGGGCAGCAGTAGCAGCAAAGTTGAGTTTCTGAGGAGAGTGTTATCTGTCTGGTGACAGTGTAGTTGCCACAGAGTTTAGGTTTTGGAGGCAACAAAAATTATAGCATCTGGAACTTGAAGAGGGCCAAATTCAGTTTAATCACTAATTCAGCTTTGTTATGTGGTTTTGGAATTTGTTCTTGGGAGCTTGGTTCTCCATGATCCTGTTAGGTGCCTGATATCCTCTCAACTCCATTTTTGCTAGCTAGAGTCATCTTATAAGAACCTAGACTATGCCATTGAATTATATACTGTACCAGTTGTCTATGGTCACAGTAATGCAATGTAGCAAACAACCACAAAACTTGGTTTCATGCAACACTGAATAATTATTTTTGCACATGAGTCTATAGAGGTTGGTGGAGTAGTTTGGTGGATGTGGGCAGAATGTGGCTGATGTCTACTGGATTTGCTCATTTATATGTGGTCCGGTAGCATGTTGGCAGGGGATAATTCATCTTGGTTTACCGTGGTCTCTCATTCTTCAGCAGGCTTGCTCTGTCTTGTACTCATGATGGATGTAGGGTTTTCAGAGATGAAGAAGATACTCCAAGCTTCTTGAGGCATAGGCTGGAAACTGCACCCTCTCACTTCTGCTGTCTTCTATTGATCAAGCCATAAGGCCAGCCCCAATTCAAAGGGTGGGGACATATATTTCCCCTATTAACGAAAATTTCTACCACATTGCAAGGGGTCGATTCTGTAATCAATCTCCTTTATATATAAATGGCTTGGAATTTTGAAGTTAGAATGTATAAAAACAGAATTTAGAAGGAAATACATCAAAATATTAAATTATAATATCTCTGAATGAATTTAAATCCTCTTTTGCATTTTTGTACTGTTGGTTTTTCTACAATAAACAGGTATTACTTGTGTAAGTTAAACAATAGTTATAAAGAATTTACAAAGTGTGTTGGAAAAAAAGAAGAGGGAGTGATTATTTCCATCTGTCAGGTAAATACTAACATTTTTTCCCAAATAGCAAGAATTGTAAATAGTAACCCTTCCAGGGGTAAACTTGTCCAGAGGTTTTTATTGTTTTTTTTAATATATATAAAGTGTTAAACATATTCTGGATGGGAACCTCTGATTTTTACCAAACCTTCAGTGTTTTTAGACTTATTTTTCACAATAGCTGTCTGCCAAGAAGAGAGGATGTTGAAGAGGAAACATTCTAGTGTTAGCATCTTAAATTTGGAAGACTGCAACCATGCAGGAGAAGCAATTGTGTAGTGTGGACTTTTCTGTTTGTTTGTTGTTGGGTAGACAGCTGGGTGGTGGATGGGACAATGGCTACAGAAAACTGCTTTTCTTCTCCAGTGCTTTCTGTCAAATCTCAAATATGATCTTCACAAGAACAAAAGTAGCGAAATGCTACGGGAAAACCCATTTATTAAGTAGATTTCTGTTATAACCATCTTTCCCTTTAATTTTTTAAAAAAGGCTTTATCAAGATTTAATTCATATATTCACCCATTTAGTTTTAGAACATTTCATCACCCCAAAAAGAAACCCTGTGCCCATTAAGCAGTCACTCTCCATTCTTTCTTGCCCCAGCTCCTGACAACCACTAATCTACTTTCTGTCTCTATGGATCTGTCTGTTCTGGACATTGCATATAAATGGAATTATACATACAATATGACGCATTTTGTGTCTGGCTTCTGTCACTTGGCATACTGTTTTAAAGATTCATCCAGGTTGTAGTGTGTACTTTATACCTTTTTATGGTTGAATGATATTTCATTGTGTGGATAGACTACATCTTGTTTATCTATTCATCAGTTGATAGTGGGGTTGTTTCCACTTCTTGGCTATTATGAATAATGCTGCTGTGAACACTCTTGTACAAGTTTTTGTGTGGACATATGTTTTCAATTCTCTTGGGTATATACCTAGGAGTGGAATTTCTGAGTACATCGAGGTTTAAACAAATTTATTGCTTAGGCTTGTTTGGCAAATACAATAGTTGATTTTGCTGGGAATATAATGTTTTTGGCTTAAACAAGGTGTGAATATAGGGCATGTTATGAGTAAACATTCTAGAAGAGTTCCCTAAAAGCAGCTCTATAGATGCTTTTAAGCAATGGCACCAAAATTGGAATAGGTTCACAACATCTGTAGGTGAGTATTTTCAAGTGATTGTGAAATTCTGCCGCTTATTTTCAAGATGTACTACATAAGTAGAAAATTTCATCTTATATTTAATATTCAATATATGGTATATTACATATACTTGGTATTAAACATGTGAATTGGAAAATTCACACAGGTGAATTGGAAAAGATGAAATGGATCTGTGCCCATGAACTGAAAAGAAGTAAAAGAAAGGAATTATAAACTATCATTGGTCTGTCAAGCAATGTAGAAAAAGTCTGAATGTTTGTTATTTTTTTTAAAATGGTATTTTTCCATAGGGAGAAAACACAGGATGACAAAAGAAGATAGGAAAGCAAGTGATGTTGCCAACCTTTTGCCAGAATGATATGATTGATAATTACATGCAGCTGAGCAGAAATAACGTGGGCATGCTTAGAATTTGCTTGAGCAGTTTCTATGCTTCCTTCCCTGGGGGCTGTTCAAATTCTTAGGCATAAGAGCATTTGAACAAGGAGAATATTGTCTTTTATTTTCCCCTACTGAGTCTACTTAAACATGCAGAATGTATGTCTTGCTGAGATTCTCTAAAGACAGGTTGTGGAAATATTTATGCATGTACCAGTTTGTTCATATAATTTAAATACATGCTTTTAAAATTTTTATTCTTTTCTAAAGTTTTTCAATGTCTCTCTGACTGGATTTATTGCATCATCTGCTAACTTGACCAATATGTTATGTATGGTGTGACCTAGGCTGAAAGTGACAGTTCAGCATATCATAAGGAAAAGGATCCCCTTCTTAAATGTTGAGGCTTTGAGCTACTTGCCACGATTATCGGTATGCCAAGTCCCAGGCTACTTGCTGCTTTTGCTGAAGGACAAAATAAATGTATTTGGAAAACATCTTCTCCCATTCAGGTAATCCTTTTAGAACCACAAATCCCTCCTCTTCTACGTGAGGGAAGAGATTTTACTCTCCCCTGAGAGTATTGTTTAGGCAAGTCCTTGTCACTGTTAATTCAGGAGGGCCGCCAATTTGAAGGATATGGTGAAAGTCAAAGCAAGAGGCCACATTTGGCCTATGTTTACTCCAAGGCAGAATGTGATTCTTATGTCGTAATCTTTCCTGAAAACAGATAATTAAGGACCACTTGTCCCAAGTAATTCTTCTCCCTATACTTTTTCCTACTTACTAGGTAGGAAAAAAATCAATCAGTTTGTTCATCCACCAGCAATTATTTGTTAAACACCCATACCCCTGTCACTGTCCATAGCCTTATGATGTAGAACTGCCTTAGCCTTCATATGGCTTACCATTCTAGTTAGATAGGACAGAAGAAAAGGTGTAGAATAAAATACCAGTATTGAACTGGGGTAAAATTGTATAAGGATGCCTGACAATTCCATTTAAATTGAGAGAAGGAGGGATTTGGGATAATTGGGAGTAATACTCACAGAAGGGGGAATCTTGAGCTGGCCCTGGAGATAGACAGAATGGCAGTATATGAAATGGAGACTCTTCTGAGTGTTTGAAGTTGGGGAAGAAACACGAACAATGCCTCTGAGAGAGAAGCAGCCTAAAAACAGCTCCAAGGAAGATACAATCTCTGTGTGTGTGAAATGACAACTGGGGTCCCAGTTATAGGACAAAGCAGCAAAGCCAGAAAGAAGTTTTTAAGCATTTGAGAAAACCTCTTATTATTGTCTTGATATATCTTTGTTTGCTCCATTGCACACTTTACAGTAGAAGGTTCTTTAAGGCGAGGGCAGCACTGTTTCTCACTAGGTTTGCATTTGTGTATTCAATTTTAAAAACACCATTTTTGGAAGCAGAAAAAAAAATAGAGTTAGGATCAACACCTAATTCCAGTGTAGGAGAATTTTCCTTCTTTAACTCACTAAAAAATGAGTATTTTGGGGGTTTTGTTATGTTCAGATGGTATGTAAAATGCAGACACAAGCCTATAAAATAATGCAGATGTCAAGTCTTTGTGTTCTTGAGCAATGGGTGTAGAATCAACAAATGGCCTGATGAGAGAGCAGTGAGGATGAATTAGCGAGTGGAATATTCATGTTTGTTTCCCCAGGGCATTGCTCTTACATCTTCTTTGCATTTTATTAGATTTTAAAGCGAAGGAATCAGAAAATGATAAACAAATTACTGTAAGAGAACATGTTGAACAAAAGAGTGGAGAGAGGATTCATTCCTCTATTAACATCAGCAGTCATCTAAACATGTACTTTTTTTCTGACATAAAATCATAGTTGTAGAATGACCTTCTTGCTTACTAAAGATTACTTAAAATTTGTAATAAAAAATTGGCTTAAACTTAAAAGGAGGCTTAAAAAAATGTTAAGTATGGTTCTTATCTACTTTTAAAAATTCAATGGTTAAGGCTAGGGGCATGGGGGTGGGTAGTTGGTGGGGGTTCAGGAGCAGTTGGTGAGGATTTCTCTCTCTCTCTCTCTTCCTTTCCCTTCTCTCTCTCTCTCTTTCCCCCCTCCAATCTCTGACCCCACCAATCTCTCTGTCTCTCTCAATTCCTCTCTCTCTTTCAATCTCTCTCTCAATCTCTTTCAATCTTTCTCTCTCTTTCTCTCACATACATACTGTAGATTATATAAACAAAAATAAAGTCCTATGAAAATTTGTTGGTAAACCACTGTATAAGTGTCTGACTCAGAAAGAATATTTTAAAAATAATTTATGCTCTTTTCATAATCTACCCCAATGCCCCCTTTTTTTGTTTCAGGCTTCTGTTTCTGCTCCCTTCCACTCCTGTTGACTTGTAATTCTCTTACCCTTTCATATTCCTTAGATTCTGGGTTTCCAATCCTGATTTCTGGCAGTCAGAAATCCTTTCAAATGAGACTGTCAATTCATGCTTCCTGAAACCTCTAATTTTCAAATTAGCTAAATTATAAACTTTCCCATTTACAAGCGTGGCATTTCTCTGCAGCCTAATATTTATCTAACGATGGTTGTTCATTATCCATTAGATCTTATTCACTTTAATATACAAATTTAGTAGTTTGACATCTCTTTCATATTAGCTAATAAACTTTTAAATTTTAAAATTTATGACTTTGTAATAGTTATTCTGAGGCTACATATGATTTCTTTTTTATCTGCTGGAAATTAATATTTTCTTCATTTCATTTGGGGATTAAAACTTGAATTTAATATGAGGGTATGAAGGGAGTAGCAATTTGGCCAGGTTTTCTCTGCATGCTTGCTGACTCCTTGTTCTTAGGACAGATACCAGGAAGAATTACTGTTGCAACTGAAGACAAGTGGAGATTTTGATGGTGGGCATAGAATGAATTTTAGATGATAATAATCACTAAAATTGTCAAAACAGTCCAGATTAGTTGTGTGTCATGTGGACAACACATCTAAATGCCTGAAGTTTGCTTATTTGCACACAGAGCCTGAGCACTTTCTATCTCAAGCTTCAGTTTTTACTGTGTGCTGACTTGCAAACAACTTTCAAAGATTTAGGTCAGGCAAATTTACCTCAGGCCACTGAATTGGCATTGCTTCTGTCTACATTTTTCAGTGTTACTCTTGCTCTTTCTTGACTTTGTTATGACACCTGTAAATGTTATTCAGAATTTACTTTACAGTAGCGTATATATTTCTAGATAGCAAATCTGTAAGAACAACCTGTTATACCCACTTTTGTTTCTTCTGCTGATACCTGTTTGCATTTTACTTTCAAATGGTTCGTTCCTACCACTGTATGCCACACTTGTGTTCTTAGCTGTCATTATCTGTCCAAGTCTCTGGTTTGCTTCTTATGGGAATTAAAAATAGGATTTCTCTTGATTTCATTGAAAAATGTCATTCTTTTAGCTTGACCATATTTTTTGGACAGGAAAACAACCTATTTGAGTAATTGAACATCACTTCTCATTTTTCTTTCTGTGTAAGGAGAAATTTATCACTATTTATTACCTGAATGTCTATGAAACCACTTAAAAACTAATTTCAGAGAGTCCCACAAGAATCATTTTAATTTAAGCCACCTAGTCATTGGTAATTAAAATTTTAAAATACAAAAAAAACATTATCAAAATTTTCATTTATTATAGCCAATTTAGAGGAATGGGTAAAATCGATTGCTGAAAAATTTAATTAGGTTTGAGAAGAAGTTGGAAAACACGAACTTATTTAAACTCAGTAAATGAACTTTTGAGCTTTTCACACAGATACACTTGAAT
This sequence comes from Cheirogaleus medius, assembly GCA_008086735.1. Classification (NCBI taxonomy): domain Eukaryota; kingdom Metazoa; phylum Chordata; class Mammalia; order Primates; family Cheirogaleidae; genus Cheirogaleus; species Cheirogaleus medius. Next base: position 12,267,513 of record VBSM01003185.1, read on the forward strand.
TCAAACTCAGTTTATTATTAAGAGTTAGTTTTATCTTTGTTTTCTATTAGTGCAATAGACTTGAACAGGAGCTCTTGAATAGGAGCTCAAATAATTAGGTAAATGGTTTTTGCTTTCATATATTACTAGAGGAATAACACCGATGTAATGAAAGTGAAAGCAAAATTTAGAATAGAATTTTTTCAAAAAGTTCATGAATTGTTTAAGCTAATTGATGTGGTCCTAGGAGAGTCTTGGAAAATGGCAGGATTTTCTGTCAAATATTATTGTTGCCTTTCCCCAGATTTTAGTAGAATTGCCCTAAACATCTACTTGGCCATTTCAACTCCGTTACGCTTGAGGTCTGCTGCCAATAGTCAGATCATGATAAAAACTTATGATGTGCTGAGTAATGAATGCTGTGTAATAAAAATCTTTTTAAAAATGAATCTTCTTCAAAAAAATATTTTTATTGCACTTGTAAATTGCATTTTTGTTAATAGGTTATTTTCCCCTTTAGGTTAAGATTTTCTGTTTAAATTTACAGCTTATAAGTTTATAAATAATGCACTAACTTGAAGCAACATTTTTATTAGAAGGTAGTTCAACTTGGATGTTATAGGGACTTATAATTTCACTTTGCATGAAGTGAAATTGTACAAATATTTCTTAGCAAATTGATCATGGTCTAAAATTTTCTGCAACATATTTGGTTGACTGAAGTTATTGTTAAATTTGGCCTGACCGAAATTTGGATTTTGTATTCCATGGTTACAAGGGAACTCTCTGTAACAAGTTGTGTTTTTCTTGTGATGGCAAGAATTCTGAAAGATGGTAGCTTTTATCTGGTGCCAGCCATTTCATATGATTTAGTAGTTCAGTTTCACGTTGTGCTGAGAAATGATGAAGTTCAATTGAGGCTTGATCTGATGACCATAGAGACAGCAGCCCCTTCCCAAAATCTCAGTTGATATCACACAAGCAAGGCATTTAATGCTGTGACCCTTACACTCTAGTTCTTAGAAGAAAACTGGGGAAGAAACCCCATCTCAATCCCTGTACTGGAGAATCCTACAAAATCTACAAAACCCCTTCCCCTAAGCCTTTAGAGACCTTTATTTACCCTACAAATTCTAGATGTGACTGTTACCATGAAGCTTTAGAAGTCTTTCTTGTTTTTACTCTAGTATCCTGATAGCTATATGGTAAAAAAAAAAAGACAAAAAAACTATGCAAAAAACTGCTCTCTCATTTATAGTCCATATCTCTAATTGGCTATTATTCTTCACTTACAGTAAAAAAATTAAGAAAAATTAGCCTTTTAAGTTAAATTCATGTTGAATTAGTGAACAAATAATTTGAATGAACAAATGTTCTCTTGCTGCTGCTAATATGAATTATTATCTCTTGAGCAGATTGACTGAATTTGGTGAACACGAGTTCCCTCTCCTAAGGTAATGTCAAAATTGTAACACCTTGGAAAGTGAAAAGGGGAGCTCATAAAAATTACAGGCTTAATAGAGTAACAGGCATAACCTGGATTGTCTCTGTCAAACCTCACGTGGAATGTTTTCTTCTCCTGCCTTCCACATGTATTCAAGTGCTACCCACTTTGGAAGGCCCAGATCAAGTGTCCTCTAAGAAGGATCTTTGGAGTACATTGACTATTTTTTAATCTGAATTATTAAGGCATCAGTGATGCAGGCATGCCAGAAATTAGGATGTTTTATATATCTCAAGAAAATAACTATTGCTGTTTTTGATGTGTATTTGTTTTCTCTTACCAATTAGAATGTAACCTTCTGGAGCACAGGAATATGTCTCATACTTCTGTCTCCCTAAGGCACTGAGGACATCACAATGTCCAAAGTGAAAAGAGAGTAAATTCTTGCTGAGTAGTTGACTTACCTTTATAGTAACATTTCTTTCTATGATGGTGACTAAAATAATGAATATTGGTACCAAAAAGCTGGTTGTTTAAAGATGTTTCTCCTGAGTTTATAATCTTATGCAGGAGAAAGGAATAAGAATCAAGCCAAATATAGTTAATCATGGCCTAAATACTCACTTAGTTACCAGATGTTTGAAAGTATCCGCTTAAATTTAGACATTTTAATCACAACCAGACCTTTACTAGGAGTACTTTATTACAGAAAGGATCATTTGAGAATATCTTCATTGTCACATTCTGAGAAAAATTATAATTAAATTTTACTAAGTACTTATTAAAAAGATAAAATGGTTATTTTTCTAATTATAAAAGAAATATATACTGATTATAAAAAAATCTCATAGAATAAAAAAATGTAGAGACAAAACTAAAAATCACCCATAATCCTTTATTTTAGAGATAATTACTTGGACTATTTGGGCATATTTCCTTGCAGTAGTTGTTCTGTGTTATTTATATACTATATAGGTGCATAAGTGTTCATATATTAGTGAGGTAGGCAGTTTCTAAGAGGGCCCCTGCTGGTCCTTACTTTCTGGCATTCACAGGCTTATGTAAACTCCTTCCTGTGAGTAAGTAACTTACTTGTAACCAATAGGATATGGCAACTTTGAGTGGTTGTCACTTCCATGATTAGGTCACAGAAGATTGTGAATTTTGATTTGCTAGCAGACTCTCTCTTGCTGGTTCTGATGAAGCAAGCTGGCATGTCCACATGGCAAGGAACTGAGGGTGGCCTCTGGCCAATAGCCAGTGAGGAACTGAAGCTCTGAGCCCAACAACCCTTGAGGAATTAACTCTTACTGATGACCACTTGGGTGAGCTTGAAGGTGAATCCTTCCCCAGTTGAGCCTCCAGATGAGACCTCAGCCTCAGTGACACCTTGATCATAACCTTGTGAGAGCCTGAGCAGAGGACACAGCTAAGCTGTTCCAGGATTCCTGACCCATACACAAAACCTGTGAGATAACAAATGCATATTGTTTAAGCTGCTAAATCTTGAGGTACTTTATTACATAGCAATAGATAACTAATAAAATTAGAGAATGTGTCATTTGTTGCTTTATAGCATTTTTACTTAACATTCTCTTATAAAAAATCTCCTATGTCATTAAAAATTTTTGAAAATGTGATTTTTTTTTCTGGTGGAAAAGAATCACATAGTAATAATGTGCCAAATTTTAATTATTTTTATCTCATCGGATGTTAGATTATTTGTAATTGCTAGCTACTATAAATAATTCTATTAATACATTGAACATCCTCATATATCCATCTTTGACTACACATCTTATTATTCCAATAAGATTCATTGCTATAAGAGGACTCAATGGTTCAAAGAGTATGAATAATTTTAAGGATTTAAGAATATTGCTAAATCACTTTCCAGAAAGGTTAGCCATTAACATGCCTATGAGTATTTCACTGTACCTTGGCCAATATGGAATGGTTAAAAAAATTAGCCAACTTGAGAAAAATAGTGTTTTTTTGTTATTTTAATTTCTTTTATCATATTTTCACATGACTATTAGTTGGTTAAAACTTACTAAATATTTGAATAAAAATAATTAGCTAAGTATATAGCTGATACCACAAGATCTACAAGTAAATATGCACGTGGGAGAATGTTTGTCAGTGAACATTTATCAAGTGCTCCTATCCTTGCAATAACTCTAAATCAGCTATCACTATAACCTCGTTTTACTGAAAATAGGCAAAGAGCAACTTACTATGGGCAGCACAGCCAGAACATGTCAGAGCTGGGAGATGAAGGCAAGCATGTTCTCGACTACTATATAATAGATCACCAGCACCATCTCAAAAAGAAGTTGCATCAGTTCACTAAATGCCAATGGAGGCATTGTCATCCCTTCATTATAGATCAGAAAAATGACAACCAGTGCCTCATCTCTAGTGAGTGGTTCAAAGTTATACAGCTGGTCAATGCTGTGCTTTAGAACTCAAATGCTGATCTGTCCCACTGCCATCTAAGTCCACATTTCTTACGAGGAATAAGCACACAAAGTAGATGCTCAGTAAACATAGGTTGAGTGAGCTCCAACAGGTAATTGCTCTGTGCAATGCAAGTAGGTGATAAAATGTCAGTGAATTGGAAAGAGTGCGTATAGTGAGGTGATGCTAACAATAACCCACCATAGTGGGTCATGGGGGGCCTCCCAGTGACTCAGCCCTTGGGAAGAGTCTGTAGAGAAGGGATCGGGGAGGGTGGAGAGAAACTGAGGACAAGTTTAAAGGGATCCTACTCATAGGCAAGCATATTACTATTTCTACAGACATTCATGGCATTGGGACAGGGAGGATGTATTGACACACTATCAATACTATAAGGAAAAAAAATAAAATAAAAACCAGACATGTTTGTCTAGGTATCCATAGCTGTCACCATCAATGTTTAGACAATTGCATATATCTTAGATTGGGTGTTCCCAGAAGCAGACTCAGAGCCAAGGGTTTGGGTGCTAGTGATTTGTTAGGGAAGAGTTTCAAAAAGAAGCCAGAACAGGAGTGAGGTAAGAAAAGGAAGAAGCCAAGCAAGGGTGCAGTTTGAGTGAAGTCTCAGACTCACCCTGATCCCATGGTACACTCAGGAGGGTAAATTATACCTCAGAGTTTGTTCCACCGTGAGGCAAAGGCTCTGGGCTTTTGGACTCCCATACCAGGCAGTCAATGGCTAAGTGTCCCAGGCACTGCTGGCTTGGATGAGCTGGCTTCATCATTCAAGGGGACAGGTGCCACACTAGCAGCAAAGCCCACAAAACCAAGGGATGGGCACACAGGGCTGGTAAAAGGGATCTTAGGGGATCTGGTGGACACTGTCAGTGCCCAGTCTAGCATGTTTTAAAATTACATATGGCAATGCATGCACTTAAATACATGTATTTGTGGAAACCGGAAGTTTCTAATTTGACATTTGAACAGCTCCGTTCCTGCTGTGTCTTAATGTCCAGACAAAAGTGGAAATTATATTAAATTCTTTACACTGTGACCATTTATGCAGAATCCATGGGAGTTAGAATTAGGTCAATTAAAAATGAAATTTTCTAAGGGAAAATAAAGAGGAGAACAAACAAGTCCAAGTCTCTAACTTAGAGGATTAATGTTCACATCAAATTGGAGCTCTGCAAGTGGTAATAGTTAAGCTATGGTTAGGGCATTTCAATTCTCTACCCCCAAAGACAGGTTTTAATAAAGTTACAGAAATAGTAATCCCAAAGGCTTTCTAGCAGCAGGATGGCAAGTCATTATGTATTATTAGGAAATGAAATATGCCTTTCTAATTGTCATCACTCTAAAACACACTTCAACAATTGTTTAAGCAGAAACTAGAAGAAAATTTTCTCTTACTTTTGTTTTCTTAATCTAATGTCTTTGCTAGAAAACGTAGGTTATTAGTGAATCTGTGTCCAGCAGCAAATGCCTGCATGTTTTAAATATTTCCAAACTTCATCAGTAGAGTAGCTTGATAACAGTTCTTTATTTCTAGGCAAAATATTAAATATTATATTTCTTAACTCTTACCATAGGGTCATTAGGAGAACATCCACATCATATTTAAGGCAAATATTCCTAAGTGATTAAAGCACTCCAGTCAGGTATTAAAAAACTGTTTGCTGTAGATCAGGGGTCAGTAAACTATGGCCCAAGACTCCAATCCAGCCTTTCATGCATTTTTGTATGTCCCATGAGCTAAGAATGGTTTTTATATATTTAAATGGCTGAAGAAAAAATCAAAAGAAGAATATCTTATGACACTTGAAAATTACATGCAATTCAAATTTCAGGGTCCAAATAAAGTTTTATCGGAACACAACCATACGTGTTTATTTACATATTTATTAGCTGCTTTGGTGCTGTAACACCTGAGTTGAGTAGCTGTGACAGAGACTGTATAGCCCTCAAAGCCTAAAATAGTTATCTGATCCTTTATAGAAAATGTTTGCTGCTTCCTGCTCTAGACTTTTGTGCCTACTTTTGCCCATCCTTTGTGATCTTTTAAAACAACATCAGAACACATACAACTTGAGGAATCATGCCCTAGAGATACTGTGAAAATAAAGCCATTTTACTTTCTTTTCTTTTCTATTTATTTATTTACTTATTTATTTAGACAAGTTCTTGCTCTGTTGCTGGGGCTGGAGTGCAGTGGCATCATCATAGCTCACTGCCGCCTCGATCCTCCTGTCTCAGCCTCCTGAGTAGCTGGGACTGCAGGCGTGTGCCACCACGCCTGGCTAATTTTTTCTATTTTTTTGTGGAGATGGGGTCTTGCTCTTGCTCAGGCTGGTCTCAAACTCCTTGCCTAAAGGGATCCTCCTGCCTCAGCCTCCCGAAGTGCTAGGATTACAGGCGTGAGCCACAGTGCCCAGCTCATTTTACCTTTTGGGAGAAGAGTTGATTATAGTTTATCTTGAGGAGCCTTTTACTCAAAGACATACTCCTACAACACAGCACAAGATCTTTTATCTGTGCATATTTGAAATGATTGTAGATTTCCAGGGCCCTGAATTATCAGAACTATTATCTCTGTTTCATTTACATGAGTAACATATCCTTCAGTACAGAGACAGTCATCATTTGTCTTCAATTTATCTCAATCTAGCATTTTAAAAACACAATTCCAGGCAGTCCAGTAGCCCTTTTCATTGTCATTTCATTTCATCCTTTTAAGAACCCTACAAATAAATTTAGTTTTCAATTTTAGTGATAAGGAAATGGGCCCCCAAAGTGATATTATTTGCATTAACATTGCATAGCTAATCAAAGGTCACTCCGGGATCCACACTTTCATTCATCTAACTTCAAAACTTTGCTCAGAGTATTTTGTCTTATTGCCAGTCAAAAGAAGGATGTCATTTACATAAATCAGGGCTCTTTCCCTAAATCATTGATTATTCTCTATCCTTAACTCATTCTCCACCCATCCAGATAGAGAACAATATCTATGCATTCATCTGCCTTTCTGTCCATCTATCCTCTCAATCCCATTAAGTTAAACATCAAATGTTTATTGAGCACTTAGTATATGCCAACCATCTTGCTTACTGCTCTAGGCAGTAGGCCTATAGTTGTGAACATAAGAGACATGGTCCCTGCCCTCATAGAGGTTATAGTCCTTTTTCCCCTTCCAGAGCCACACAGTGGATGGATTTTATTTGTTCAAAGATTTATAGGGCCTAAGCATCTCCATCACACGTGGAGTTTGATGTTTACATACTTCACAATCTGCTCCTTTGAAAGCCATTGGACTTGCACTGCTTGGATTTTTTGCTTTTACAAGTAGTTTGAATAGTGGAATGAAGATGTTATAATTAGATTTTTTAATTGAAGGATGAAAAATATATGAGACTACATCTTTTCTTTTTAACTAAGTGTAACACTTTACATAAATATTTCCCTCAGAGCTACTAAATATACCAAATTGTGCTAACAACTATATACATATATATGTGTGTAAAATATTTGGTTATACATTTTTCTTGATCCTATCCCAAAAGCTTTCTACCTATTACTTGTCCCTTTGAGAGATCAGAAGCTGATGTGGGATAATTAATATACTTGAATTCTAGAGTGAACAGACACACACAGTAGTTGGGGGATCCTCGGATTCTTTTCGAAAGACTTTGGTGGGGAAACTTGGAGGTGCTCTGTGCAAGAAGTTGTGTTTTGGTAGTAGTTACTGGTTAGGCTTTGTAAATTTTTTTTTTCTCAGACTTCTGGCTGGTTCTCAAAAATTGCCCTTAAGAATTGTATTTTGTAAGTTTAGAGCAGAAGCTATTATTAGCTGTGTGTTTGTGGTTGAAACATGAGGTCAGGTTTGGCAGGGAACTCTTAAGGGTGTGTGAATGCAAGCCTCAGCCCAGCCATCCTGTGGCCAGTTGGTGCCTTGGGGAGCAGCTTATTCCTGGGTGCAGAAGGAATGCCTTTGCCTTCCCATTCATGGGAGTATGTGTTTTAATAATGGAGTGCCGCCTTCAGAGTTAGGAGTGACTTGTAGCAAATTTTTATTAAGAATTCAATGTCCTAATGAGAATTCACATATATATGAATATGTATATATATAATATCCATAGTCATAATTGCATTTTTGGGTCAGAGATCATGCTGCTATTGTTCACCATTCAACAAATAAATATAAATATTTATTGAATGAATGAATGAGTTTAAAATGACCACAAAGAACAGGTTTAGAAAGATTAAGGACATATGCTAAATTGAAGAATAGAAATTGGTAGTCAGAGAACATTTGTAGGTCAAGCATTTCCAAAGGATGGCAGATAGCTAAGGTGAGGTGACCACACTCATGAATAGCAACTTTGGATTAACTACAGAGTTCTCTGGACCTGAGAAAATTGTGGAACTATGAGATTATAGGATGTTCTGATGTTGAAGCCACTAAAGTAAATGGCAGAAGAGGCAGGTGGAGATGGAGGAAAGTAAGAAAGTCCCCTTCTTTCCTAGCTCTCTCCTGGGATGAACTAAGTAATTTTGTACAGACATATACAGATAGAAGACCTGCAAGACCCTCTAACTCACATGTATACTCTCTCTCTCTCTCTCACATATACACACACACACACACACACGCTAGTGTCTGAAGCATCAAGATGATCATGTGAGAATAAATAATAATTAAACATTATTATAGGCAGATGACCAAAATTAGCCATGGTTGGAAGCTATGGAATGATCAGTACACAATTATTTTCTACTAATAGCAAAACAGGAAATATTTATTTTGAAATATTTAAATAGGGAGAAAACAATTCCAGTTCTGTCAAACTATTCTTATATCCATTTTGTGGAAAAGGCTCCACACTAGGGAAGAGGCGTTGATTTGTTCATTGCCTATTTGCTTTGATGTAGCAGATTTTTGGTGGCATTTACAGGGGAGCGCTGGAGGAAATGGTTATCATTACTAGTCCACAGCAGTACCTGAAATTGTGTATGGTTAGAATCTCTTTATACTCTCATGACTCTACTTGCTGTAGAGTATCACAGAAAGAAATATAGTCTTGCTGCCATTTGCACAGATTCAAAATATGCAAAGAATATAACTATTTTAAAAGGAAGCTTTGTAAAGAAACTAGTAAGCTTTTAATAAGAAATCTTTTAAAACCTCAGGAGTGGATAATAATGCAATTACCTTTTTAGAGATTTACTTATACCTTTACTGAATCAGAAGATGATGTTGGGGGGCAATTGCTTTTCAAATGTAATAGTAGCTTTCAAATAATCGTCTGTGAAATCATTTTGTGATTTCTATTTCAGAAGCTTAGCCATGACAGCACAATCCTAAATATTTTTCTCTGTGTCAAACATTTTAGATGACAGTCAAATCTACCTAGTACATTTCGTTTTCATCTAAAATATCAAGTACTACACAAGCCAGCCCTTTTAAAAGTTGTGGCCTAATAAACAATTGGATATCAAAGTGATTTATTGCAAGTAAAATGCCTCATCTTTGTTTTACTTTTTTCTCAAATTTACAGTGGCATTCAATATGCTTTTGTATTATATTGTCAGTGAAAATTTACCTATGGGTCTAAAAATAGAAACAAAGGCATTGAGTTAACTGGAAAACTAACCATTAGGATATGAATAATGCATGCTACCTAAAGGCTTGAAGATTGTAAATGCCACAGTCTCTAAACTCCATAGGGGAAATGGTGTCTACGATAACAATAACAATTATTATTTAATGAGAAATTATTACTTAATAGGCCAGGTTATGAGTGAATGATGTCAGTAATTGCGCTTTGTCCTTCCATTAATCTTATGTAGATAATTTTTATCCTCCCTTTTACAGATGAGAAAACTGAGGCCCAGAGATTAGATATATGCTCAAAAGTCACGCAAGCAGTAAGAGCAGAGTAAATCCTTGAAGCCAGGCATATGTTCCTAATCACTTTGACCTAATTACATTGTTGCTGTTACTATGTCATTACGCATTACAACTCAGAGAAACATAATAATAAAGACAATTTATCATATATCATGTATTCATGAATAAACTGCATTTTGCATATATTTAAAATATTTATAAGTGGTATTATTTGAGAAGTATAATTTTGCAACATATTTTCTTTGCTGAGCATAGTTTTAATTATCCATGTTAACTGTTATATACCATTCCATTTTATAAGATCAATTCTTTTATCTCTTTTCCTATTGATGAACAGGGTATTCTTCAAAATTTTCTTGCCTATTCTTCAACATACTACTTTCACACACATTTTATGATATGCTTATCAAGTTCCTGAGCAATTATATTGGGATTTTATTTGGACTGCCTTGCATTTATATATTAATTTAGGAAAATTGACTTATGTATGATATTGAGTCTTCATATCATGAAATGGAGTACCTCTCCATTTATTAAAGTAATGTTTTACGTTATTAGCAATATTTTAAATTTTTCTCCACATGTCCTGTGCTAATTTTATTATATTCCTAGGAAACTTGGGGCGATCATTGGTTTTTTTTATATGATGTGTTTTATTTCTAATTTGTTTTTCTTGTTATATAGTAAGGCTATTGGCTGTGTGATGTTCTTGATTAAACAAGCTTGCTGAATTCTCCTACTTGTTCTAATAGTTTTTCTATTAATTATTCAGATTTTCTATGGAAGATAATTATATCTTTACCAAATGGACTGCTTTATCTCTTTCTTTCTAATTCTTATACCTCTTAACTTCTTTATTTTTATTTTGTTTTGTTTACATTGATTATGGCCTTCAGAAAAGTTTGGAATGAAAGTAGTGATCTAACATCTTGTCACAGGTTTTAAAATAATGTTATCAACTTAAACATTCAGAGTTCTTTCCTTTTTATTTGCTAAGAGTTTTTAAAATAATGAATGAATAATAAATTTTATGAATTTTTTCTTGAATAAATGAGATACAGCTATGGTTTTTATTCTTATAATTACTAATGTGATATATTACATTTTTAGGTTTTCTTTTCCATTGAACCATCCTTGCATTCTTAATGTACATTACATGATGGATTAGAAAACTTGGTATTTTTTTTTTTTCAGACTTTGGCATCTATGTTCATTGTCAGGTAGATCTCCAATTTTAATTTTCCATACAATCCTTACCAATTGGTACAAAGAATATTCTAGCTTCTTTCAGAGAATTGGGTAATTTTTTCCACTTTCTGAAATAGTTTGTACAAATCATAAAACCACCTGGGCCTGGTTGTCATTTTCAAGGGCAGACTTCAAATTTACAATTACATTTCTTTGATGGTTATTTATTTGTTCTAGTTTTATGTTTCCTCTTGAGAAAATTTCATAATTTATATGTTTCTTGAAAATTATCCATTTTTAACCAAGCTTTAAGATTGATTATATTACATTCATATTATTCTTTTAGATTTAAAATCTTTACTGTATTTTTATTTTTTGCATTCTTAATATTCTGTATATATGTATTTTTTCTCTTGGTATATATTACTTAAAACTTGCCATTTTATTAGTTTATTTGTTAGTGAAAAATTAGTTTTTGGTTTTACCTATATTTTATTATACCTTGTTTTATATTTTATCAATTTCTGCTTTTCTCTTATTCTATTTTTTCATAGAATTTTATTTTATTTATTCATCAAAATGTGTTGAGAACATATCATTGGTCAGGCACTGTTTATAGATTTGGCATACCCTTAGTATAAAACTTCAGAAGTCATTAGAAATTGTGTAGTTCAGGGTTTAATCACTCTTTTACAATTTTTTTTTATTTTTAATGTTTATGGATATATCACAGTTATACATATTTATGGAGTACATGTGATATTTTAATATAAGTGTTCAATGTGTAATGATCAAATCTGCATAATTGGGATATTCATCACCTCAAACATTTATCATTTCTTTGTGTTGGAAACATCCCAGATCTTGTCTCCTAACTATTTTGAAATATACAATAAATTGTTGTTAACTATAATTGTCCTATTGTGCAAAACACTAGATCTTATTCCTTCCATCTAACTGTACTTTTGTACCCTTCTTCATCCTACCCTCCCCACTGCTTTTCCCAACCTCTGGTAACTACCATTCTATTCAGCACCTCCATGAGATATACTACTTTAGCTCCCACATATGAATGAGAACATGTGGTATTTGTCTTTCTGTGCCTGGATTATTTCACTTAGCATAATGTCCTCCAGTTCCATCCATGTTGCCGCAAATGACAGGATTTCATTCTTTTTATGGCTGAATAATATTCCATTGTGTATATAAGCCACATTTTTAAAACTCATTCACCTATTGATAGACACTTTGATTGATTCCATACCTTGGCTATTGTAAATAATGTTGCAATAAATATGGGAGTGCAGGTATCTCTTCAATATACTGATTTTCTTTCTTTTGGATATATACTCATCAGTGGAGTTGCTGGATCATATGGTAGTTCCATTTTTAGTTTTTTTGGGAATCTCTGTATTATTTCCTTTAATGGCTATACTAATTCACATTCTCATCAACAGTGTACTAGTGTGCGCCTTTCTCTGTATCCTTACCAGCATTTGGGATTTTCTGCTTTTTGATAATAGCCATTTTAACTGGGGTGAGATGGTATATCATTGTGGTTTTGATTTACATTTCCATGATGATTAGTGATGTTGAGGCTTTTTTCATATACCTATTGGTCATTTGTATGTCCTCTTTTGAGAAATGACTATTCAGATCACTTGTCAATTTTTAGATTGTTTTTTTGCTATTGAGTTGTTTTTGTTCCTTATATATTCTGATTATTAATCCCTTGTCAGATGAATAGTTTGCAAATATTTTCTCCCATTTTGTAGGTTGTCTCTTCACTTTGTTGATTGTTTTCTTTGCTATGCAGAAGCTTTTTAGCTTGATGTGATCCCATTTGCCAGTTTTTGCTTTGGTTGCTAGTGCTTTTAAGGTCTTAAGAAACCTTTGATCAGACTAATGTCCTGAAGCCTTTTCTCAATGTTTTCTTCTAGCAGTTTCATAGTTTCAGGTCTTACATTTAAGTCTAATCTATTTTGATGTGATTTTTGTATATGGTGAGAGATAGGGGTCTGGTTTCATTCTTCTGCATGTTGATCCAGTTTTCTCTGCACCATTTATTGAAGAGGCTATTCTTTCCCTAATGTATGTTCTTGGTGCCTTTGTAGAAAATGAGTTGGCTGTAAATGAATGGATTTATTTTTGGGTTCTCTATTCTGTTCTATTGGTCTATGTGTCTATTTTTATGCCAGTACCATGTGGTTTGGGTTACCACAGCCTTGTAATATGTTTTGAATTCAGGTAATGTGGTGCCTCTAGCTTTGTTCTTTTTGCTCAGTATAGCTTTGGTTATTCTGGGTCTTTTGTGGTTTCATAAGTATTTTCAAATATTTTTTATTTCAGTGAAGGATGTCATTGGTATTTTGATAAGGATTGTACCAAATCTATAGATTGCTTTGAGTAGTATGGACATTTTAAGAATATTAATTCTTCTAATCCATGAATATTGGATATCTTTCCATTTTTGTGTTTTCTTCAATTTCTTTCATTAGGTTTTTATAATTTTCATTGTAGAGATTTTTCACTTATTTGGTTAAGTTTATTTCTAGTTATTTTATTTTTTTAGGTATTGTAAATGAGATTGATTTCTTTTTCAGATTGTTCACTGTTGGCATATAGAAGCACTACTGATTTTTGTATGTCGATTTTGTATCCTGCAACTTTACTGAATTTGTTTATCAGTTATAACCATTTTTGATGAAGTGTTTAGGTTTTTCTAAATATAAGATCATACTGTCTGCAAACAAGAACAATTTGACTTCTTCCCTTCCAATTTGGATGTACTTTATTTCTTTCTCTTCTCTAATTGCTCTGGCCAGGACTTCCAGTAGTACGCTGAATAAAAGTCATTAAAATGGACATTCTTGTCTTGTTTCAGATCTTTTCTTTTGCAATTTTAACATCAAATGTTAAATGTAACATATAGCATGTTTCTCTGGCTTATGAATATTAATATTTTACCTGGACTGTTGATGAATGTTACATTTTAGTTCTATAGTCTTTATTGAATATCTACTGTAAAAAAATTGGCATACAGCTATGCAGAAAATACAAAATATGTTTTGGGAACAGATAAAAGTCTAATCCATATGCATATTTCAAGGCTAAGATTTTATGCTTGTGACTGCTAGTTAATTTATGCTAAATAGAATAGCTCAAAGATAACTTAATGATCTTTTAGATTAACCAACACCTTTAATTAAGGATCAAGGATATTGATTTCCCTCAATCCCTTATTTTATAGATTAAGCAGTTGAAGTGATCACAGTCATTTTTGTGACACAGCAGGGTAGAGGATACAACAGTTCTATCCACTTTCATTTTTTGATGGCTCTGAACCCTTCACCCACCTACTTTTTCCCCCTCCCCCATGCTTGTTAACTGTTTCTTTGAAGAGTCTTTCTGTTATTATACATTGGTACATTGTTTATTTTGATGTAAAATTGATTTATTCTGGTCATTTTAAGTTTCTGTTTAAGTTTCTATTAAATGCTTGTCCTTGCCAAAATTTACTTTTCATTTCTGTACTTGAAAATAGAATTTTCTTCCACAGTGAAATTAGTAGTAACATATTAAAGTAGGGAGTATGATGTAAAAAATTAAGATTACCGAACTCAAGAGCTGTTTGGCAGTTCTGAAAGTGGTGTAGCTTACCCACCTTGGCAATATCACTTGTTTTTTATTGATGAGAAACACAAATGTTTTGTTTCCTTTGTCCCATGCCTTTCTCCTGAATTCACATTACTTCTTGCTGAAATAAACCTTTTAGTAATTTTTTTTTTTTTTTTTTTTTAGAGACAGGGTCTTGCTCTGTCACCTGGGCTAGAGTACAGTGGCATGATCATAGCTCCTTGTAACCTCGGACTCCTGGGCTCCAGCGATCCTCCCACTTTAGCCTCCCAAGTCACTGGAACTACAGGCAGGCGCCATCACATCTGGCTAATTTTTTAATTTTTGGCAGAGATGGGGAGTCTTGCTATGTTGCCAGGCTGGTCTTGAACTCCTGGGCTCAAGTGATCCTCCTGCCTTGGCCTCCCAAAGTGCTGGGATTACAGGCATGAACCACCATACCTGGCTGCTTTAATAATTCTTTAACGAGTGCCTGTGTGTGTTTAACACTCTTAATGCTTTATGTTTTATAATATAATTATTTCCCCCGCAACAGTACATGACAATTTATCTGGGAATAAAATTCTATATTGACAGTTATTTTTCCTCATCACTTTAAAGGTATTGCTCCAGGTTCTTCTGCTATCTTTTGTTGCTGATCAGAAATCTTCTCTGAGTTTGATATAATAGGCATTTCTTTTTAGGTTAAGCTGTCTTTTGTCTTTGCTGGATTTTAAGATTGTTATTTTGAAGTTTTACTAATATGTGTCTAGGTGTGGGATTTGTTTGTATTTATGTTGCTGAATACTCATAGGGCATTTACAACTGGATACTCATTTTTCGGATTCTGGAAAACTCTTGGTTATTCGTGTTCAAATATTACTCGTCATTTTTTTTAAAAAAATCTCTAATAACAGATTCTAAATCTCAAATAAGTCTTTGAGGTTGGAGACTCACAAACCATCTGCCCTGATTCTTAAATGTTTTTTCACAAGTTTTGATTACTTTTTCTCCCTTTGCTGGCTTCTGGGTAAATTCCTTGGTATCAAAATATAATTCACTAAATCACTTTTCAGCTTCTTCATATCTAAAGATTATCCTGTTCTTTGAATTTTTAACTTTAAAAAGTGTATGGGTTTTTTTTCAAATTTTAATTGTCTTTTAATATTCACCTACTCTTAGCTCCTTTTTGCCTGGTTTTGTGTTACAATTTTTTCCATTTCGGTAGATGGTATTTCATCATTTATCTTCCTGAACATTTTAAACATACCTACTTTAAAGTCTTCAAGCTATTTTATAAAATTAATGTCACCACAGTGAACTCATATTCTGAATATTGATATTATTGGCTATCTTTTTCAATTTTATATTTTTTACATGTTTTAGAATTTTGATTCACAGGCTAATTTTGAGTGGATTTTTTGTTTGTGTTTTTCTAGCTCTCTCCTCTTCTGTTATTCTAGCACGCTCACGTTTCTCTGTCTCTCTCTTTCTCTTTCTCTTATGAGCATCTCTTTGTGTCTGGCTTTTTTATTTGACTTCCAGTTTAGCCCCCAGGACAAAACCACATCTAATGTGATGGTTTGGAGCTCTTTCCCCTTAGTGATATTAAAAATAATGCAGAGCCAGTCTCCAAGCCAGTAGTAGCTTGGTTCAGATCTTTGTCTAGACAGAGGCTGTGTCCATGCTTCCTACCTCTGTAGGTCTTCAGCTTCATATAACCCAGGATTTCTCAATAGGGGCACTGTTGCCATTTAGGACCGCATGATTCTTTGTCTTGCGCATTGTAGGATGTTGAGCAGCAACCCTGGCCTCTATGCACTAGTTGCCAGTAATGCCACCTTCTTACCAGTTATGACAACCAGAAATGTCTCCAGGCATTGCCAAATGTCCCCGGGGGAGCGGAGTCATACCCTCTCCCTTGATAACCAATGGCATAACTGGAAAACTGTGGAATCAAGTGGCAATGTCTGATTTTTAGCTTCCTTTAACAAGCAGTGGGTGGGTGCCAAATCCAGTCCAGCTTTAAGCCTAGAGCCTGGGTTCAGTCTTTCATATTAAGTAGAGAACATTTACTCCCTCACCGGACAGACATTTCTAGATCCCACTCCCTGATTGGTGCTCAGAACCCAGCAGGCTGTGGCTTCAACTATGCTCACCACTACTGGTCTCTGAGAATGTATATCTTAATTTATATTCTGGTGTTGTCTTTTCGGTATTCTTTTATTTTATTTCGCTTATCACAACTACGTATTTGGAGCAGAGGGGACACCATACAGCATGATTAATTAAAACTCTTGCTTAACCAGAAGTCATAGAAGAAAGTTTTACAAAAATGTTTCATATTTTTTCATTGCACTTCTTGATCGTTCAACTCCTTTAGATGCCTTCTTATTACCTTCCTGCTCCAACTTGGTTATGATTTTGTTTCTTCTCTCTTTTTTTGTATTTAACAAAAGCCTCCATAAACCTATTTTATTTTCAACCAAATTCTATATTTTGAGTATTGATCCCACTAATGAAAGCCTTTAGATATTTTTGAATGGATTGTATAGACATCTCTCTATGACTTTGTGTGTCATCTCTTTGGGACTGAGCACAGGCATTGTATGTGCCAAATTAAGACAATGAAGAGATTGTCCCACAAAGTCTGAACAAAGGAAGGTGCTGCCTGTAGTTATAATGCAGAAGGACAGTGAAGACAGAGGGAGAAGAGGGCAGGCAGCAGGAGGTTTAGACCTTGCTGGAAAATCTTCAGGAATGAAGGGAAATGTAGCCAAGTTGGAACCTACCCCAGCTCTTTCCTTCCATGTTAAAGTGAGTTAAGTCAATTTCAGTGCCTATTTATAGTTAAGCCTTGGTTTTGATTAATGATGTTGGAGAGAGATAGGAAAGGGGGGAGGGGGTGCTAGAAGGAAGGGAGGAGGCAAAACTGCCACAGCTGATATGCTCATCTGTTGT
Organism: Cheirogaleus medius; assembly: GCA_008086735.1. Lineage (NCBI taxonomy): Eukaryota > Metazoa > Chordata > Mammalia > Primates > Cheirogaleidae > Cheirogaleus > Cheirogaleus medius. The sequence goes on from VBSM01003185.1 coordinate 12,285,071, forward strand.
TTGGACCCTACTCTTCATCACATGCAGCTTTCTGGCCATACACAATAAAAATTATTTTTATTAAAGGGCAGTAATCCATGTCAACATTTTCACTATAAGCCAAATGAAAATATCAAATCCCTAAACCCTGAATAAACTATAAGATAAATCATGCCCTTTTTCATTGAGTTACTCAGCCCGCATTATCATGGGCACAACCTAAGATTTAAATGTCTTTAGAAGATATGCTTTTAAAAGTTAACCAAAATGAAATTAGTAAAACAAGCCTTCTTTAATGTTTAAGCATAGATTGCTTTTGAGTTGTAAAGAGACTTAGAGACACATAACTGGACTAATATTTTAGTGTTGTAGAGTAAAATATCAAGATTTGAGAGTCCAAAGGGCTTGCTTAGAGCTGCATAGTATCTTGGTTGCAGAACAGGGACTAGATCCTATATCTTCCCCCCAATCCAAGGCTCTTGCTACTTCTGCCCAAAAGAGAATCAATTTTAATTTTGGTAGCTAGCCATAAATACTTTTCTGGTTGACTTATGTTCTCTACTTTTAAAGTTGGAAATAGATTAAAGTTTATAGTTCTCATAAATTAGCTTCAGTTACTAAGGAGATTAGTGTATTATTAATCCCTACTATTTTTTAAAATCTTTTTTACTAAAACCCACCTTCCTTGAAAAGTGATATTTTCCAAAGAATTAACTCTCCAGCTATGCCTCAAACACAGAGGATTGTGAATAGGGATTGTCTGTATTTAAAAAATCTTTGTTTGCCTGGTAATCACATGAGTTTAAATATTACAGACAAGTAGAGGGCCTTACACAGTGACTATTCTCCTACTTCCACTTAAGTGGCTAAATAAAATATCTTTTTATTTATGTATGTAATTGTTGTTTACTCATAGAAATTTGCTTTTATGTCAGTATCTCAATAGCATGGGTTGGGTAATGATTATCCATTTGTTTATCTATGGGACATGGTATTGTGTATGAAGAAAGTTAATTATATAGGACAATTAAAATTTTATTTCTTAGCTTCTTCTTCTTTTTCTCTTTAGTGATTTCTACTTGTGGCACCATGTGTGTTGTACAAATCAATCTACCATGCATGAGCTCAGTACACTCTACAATGATTCTCTGGGTAAAGTAGTTTCATGGAATGCATTGTATTATAAATGTGGAGATGGTATAGACACTCAGAATATATCATCCATTAGTGAATGTCCTTAATCATAGTCATATTGATTCCTGCTTATTAAAATGGAGTCATGTATTTTGGTAGAATCTTCAATTTTGAAGGAAAGCTGATATGTAACATAATTTATCTGTGTATGAGCATAAACTGTATTAATTTCCTGTTACAAATGACCACAAACTTAGTGATTTAGAGCAGCACAAATTTATTATTGTACAGTTCTGGAGGTCAGATGTCTGAAATGGGTTTCCCTGGGATAAAACTAAGGTGTCGGCAGTTTTGTTCCTTCTTGAGGGTCCCCGGGAAAATTTGTTCCATTGTCTATTCCAGCTTCTAGAAGCTGCCTGCATGTCTTGGCTTGTGGCCCCTTCCTCTATTTTCAAAGCCAGTGGTATACCATCTTCTAATTTCTCTCTGACACTGTTTCTGTTGTCCCATCTGCTTCCTCAATTCTCCTGCCTCCCTCTTTCCCATATAAAGACTCTTGTGATTATGTTGAGCCTACCTAGATAATCGAGGAATTATTTCTCCATCTCAAGGCCTTTAATCACATATGCAGAGTTCCTTTTGCCATGTAAAGTAACATATTCATAGGTTCTGTGGACATCTTTGGGGAGCCATTATTTTACTTATCACAAATGCATGTGAAATTAGGAGGTTATTTTGAAATAGCCTGTTTTCATGCTACTTTGCATGATGAATATGAGACACATACTGTTTAAACTAGATATTTTTTATGGAAGCAATCTATATAGCACCAATGGTCACAGAAATATAATGTAAGCCACAAATGCAAGCCACATCTGGAATTTCAAATTTTCTAGTAGCTGCATTAAGAAAACAGGTGAAATTCATTTTAATTATAAATTTATTTAATTAAATAGATTCAAAATATTATCATGTCAACATGTAGTCAACATAAAAATATCAATGAGATGATTTATATTCTTTATTTTATACTGTCTTCAAAGCCCAGAATGTATTTTACACTTATAGCATATCTCAATATGGCTTAGATATATTTCATGAGCTCAATAGCTACATGTGGCTCATGACTCTTACATTGGAAAGCATAACTCTGTAGCCGAAGTTTCTATAGTTCTATACCCATTTAAGAGCCAAGTTGTCTACTCAAAGGAATGTGATATGATGGCTAACCCACTGGACCAGACCAGGGTTTCTCAATCTCGGCACTATTGATATTCTAGACCAGGTAATTTTTGGTTATGGTGGGCTGTTCTTTGGATTGCAGTATGTTTAGCAACATCTTTGGCTTCTACCCACTACATGCCAGTAGCAACCCCCAGTCATGACTACCAAAAAGTGTCTCCAGATATTGACAAATGTGCCCTAGAGACAAAATTGCCCCTGGTTGAAAACCACTAGACCAGACATACATAGAAAGTTTCTCTGTCCATCTTTTGTTGGTTTAAAGGAATACCTGAGGCCGGGTAGTTTAAAAGAAGAGAGGTTGATTTGGCTCACAGTTCTGTAGGCTATACAGGAAGCATGGTGCTGACATCTACTTGGCTTCTGGTGAGTGGTTTTGTGCTGCTTCAAAACATGATGGAGAAGGTCAAAGGGGAAGCGGGCATGTGTGAAGGTAGACCAACCTCAAGGGGCATCCTGGCTTTGTAACAACCCACTCTTGAGGGAATTAATCATTCCCTTGAGAACCAATCCAGTCTCTCGAGAGCAAGAATCACTTTCTTGTGAGAAGGGCACCAAGCCATCCATGAAGGATCTGCCCCCATGACCCAAACACCTCCCACTCAACATAGGATTTGGTAGGGACAAACAAACCATATCCAAACCATAGCAGAAGGCTTGGGTTTGAATTCTGTTTTCCATACATTACTCTCTTGACCTTGAAGGAGCCACTTGAACTTGTTAGAATAGTTTCGTCCTCTTCAAAATGGGTAAAGTATTATTTAGGCTGCTTGAGCCTCGAAAGACACAGTGTAGATAAAACAACTCTGTAAATTGTAGATATTCTGCAAGAGGAACTCAGCATTGTTTATATTTTATTTATGTTCAGCACTTGAATTTAAGTCCAGCTATTCCAGTACTGATGTGATGTATTTTCTCATAATATTTGACTTACTTTTTAAAAATACCCCATTTATGATAATTGGATCATAGCATAAACAGGGTGTTTTAGGTGTTTTGTTTTCTTGGATGTTGGTCCTGGGAGTGGGAAACAGAATGAGATGAGGTTCTATCCCTCAGAGTGCTTGTAAGAGTAGTAGGAGAAAAGGCATAGACACTAATGGAGAGTATTTGGTTGGAAGTACTTGGAAAAGAGTTCAGAGAATGCAAAGAGAAGGCTCAGTTTGCAAAACAGTTTGAGGGAATGTTGGAGAAAGGCCTGAAAAGGGCGTAGAAAGAAAAAGTGCATGGACTAGCTCGACATCTTGGGGAATGGAGCATAGTGTGGAAGAATGAGATAGGAAAGGAGAAAGTGGGAACATAGCCCCTTCTGCAAAGACCACTTCTTGGGAGGAGTTGGGAGAAAGTGGGAGTTCTTAGCAGCCAATGGCGCACCAAGCTGGGAATGGGGCCACTAGCGGTAAGAGTGGGTGGCAGCATCACAGCATCCACTACAGGGTCCTATGTCTCGCCACCGTTTTTTCCCATTATTGTGTCCTCAAGGAGGCTTTTTAAAACATTTTTTCCCCCAATCGCCGTCCCATCCCATGAAATTTCAATAGCATGGATGTGCTGTTTATCTTTTTATGTAGGGTATGTGTATCTGTGCTTTATATATAAAAAGAATATATTTTCTTAACCTCTCCCAAGAATTGATTTTCACCCCCTTCATGGAGATATTGCCCTGCTCAGAATGAGCATGTGCTACACTTATGACTCATGAGTTATGTTCTTGGCCTTGGTTTCCTTGACTCATAAAGGTTTTAACAATCATTCTGTGTTTCAGGGGTTGCCCTGAAAGCAACCCCCTTCTCAACCCTTGAGGGAGAAGGCTGCAGTGAGAGTTTCTGAGAGGCAGGGGGTGTGATCCCGCTTGTGTGCCACATCTGCCCATCAGGTCCTTGAGGGAGGGGTTGGGAAGGAGGCGGCTGGGCAGGCCACGGAGAAGGTCCTGTTTGCTGAATTTGACATACAGGGGAGTGGGTGCTGCCAGCAACGTTGCCTGCTCTCACATGGACCATGTGTGCCTGTGGTGTAGGCACCATGATGGCCTGGAGACCAAAACCCTTCCTGGTTCCTGCCAAGTGCTCCTGGCTTCATCTGGGGTTATTGGAAACAGGCCCCGCTAAAAATAAAGTAGAACCTTGTTTTCTATTTTGCTGTTTTTCTTCATGCATGTGACTTTCTCAGGACCCTGGGGATGGGGGAGGGGGGTGGATACAGGCAGGATTTAGCCCAAAGCTGCCAAACAGCACCAACCATTGACCCTTCCTAACAGTACGATTCCATTTTCTCTTTTCCAAAGGATAGCAACCTGGTCACAAGCTACATTGCCAGAAGTAGGATGGGACTGGTGCTCAAAAGCCTTAGGGATAGTGGAATGCTAATGAAGAAATGTGGGGAATCCCCACATTTGTTCTGTATCATTGACTATAAGGGCTTCCCAGGACTTTCTGTATTAGCTAGGGCTCTGGTCACTAGTAAGCTAAGCCGATTAAACTAGCTAAAGGACATTGTGTGAAGGGATATTTGTGGATCTCAAAAGCAGGGATGGAGCCAGATCTCACAAAAGGCTAAAACTTAAAATTACAATTATACACACAATATTACAGATTCTCTCATTGCTGTGCATTTGCTTTATTCATCTTTCCCTTTTCACTATCCTTCTCAGATTCTTAGTTCCCATGGTGGCCAAAAGGTAGCCTTCCTACAGAGGTTATATCAAACGGGCCCTGCTCCCCACAGAACTTGATAATAGCTCTTCAGCCTTGCAGTCCCAATTCCCAGATGCACGAATATGACTGGTCTTAAAGTTGTTGCTCACATAAAGCTTGCATTTGGCTTTATGTTCAGCCATGTGCAGACAGACAGACACATGGAATTATGGTGATTTTTACTTCCTCTTGAGGCCAGCTGTACACGTGGTCCTTCCAGTTCTGTGAGATTGAGATGCCACATTATCAGTGATTGCATTTGGAAGATTAAGCTAGTTTGAATTTTTATTACTTACAACCAAGAATGTGTGTGTATCTCTATATACGAAATTTTTCATAATTTATTTGTATACTGATTGATTAGCCGCCATCATTTCCACAAAAGGATGAGCTCTTAGAGAGCTTGGGTCTTGTCTTTTTTTGTACTTTTCTGTCCCCAAAGCTTACCACCATGGCTGTGCTTAGCACATTACAGTTGCACAGTTGTCATTGCCTGTTGTTTGGTGCCCTTGAACACTTAGAGTAATGGGATGAGAGAAAGAGTGGTTCCACCTTGGGGGAACTCCAAGAGAACTTGATGGAAGCAGTTGCCATGAAGGATAAAAAAGGCTTAAGTGGAAATGGGGCAAGGAGTGAGAGGGGCTGTTGTAAAGAGGGGAATTAATGCTTGTTGGTTTGAACTGAGAAAAGTCATTGTGCACTTCCTTCAGAAGGTTTTCTTGAGGAGATTTTTTCCCCCAGCTGTTGAGCAAATGTCAGGCAGGTACTATAATGATTACATCCTCACTAGATCCCAACTGATTCTTCCCTTGGAATGATAATCTTTAGCTACATCCTTCACCCTAACAGGAGTAATCCTATTTCTTCCTCACCATGCACTATGTCAGGGGCAAAGAATGCTGAATAACTGTTTCCCATTGTTATGTTTAGAATGTGTTTACACTTCATTTCAGCAAGTACATTATGCCCTGGCTTCCTGCTGTTTTTCTTAAAGGTGCAATTTTGTTCCCTATAATGTCTTCTATTCCCTTCTATAGTGTCTTCTATTATGGATTCTTACTAATTGTGCCCTTTATTAGTTAGAAACTTTGTGTTTTAGAGCCCTGGCTTTAGGGATCTTCCCTCTCTAGGCTATGAGGATTGTATGAAAACAATCTGATGGAAAAAAATGCATATTTAGAATTAAAACACAAAAGGTTGCACACAAATATTCATGGCAGCAGTACCCATAATAGTCAAATAATAAAAACAACTCAAATGTCCATTGACTAATGAATGGATAAATAAAAGTGTTAAGTGATACATCCATAAAATAAAATATTATATGACAATAAAAATGAATGAAGTACTTATACATGCTACAACATGGATGAACTTTGAAAACATTACGCTAAGTGAAAGAAGCCAGACACAAAAGATCATGTATTGTATGATCCCATCTACATGAAGTGTCTAGAATAGGCAAATGTATAGAGACAGAAAGTAGATTTAGTGGTTGCCACATTAGTGGGAGAAGTTAGAGGGGGGGATGGGGCATGACTGCTAAGGGTACGAGGTTTCTTTCTGGGGCAGCAAAATGTCCTGAAATTGAGTGTGATGATGGCTGCACAACCCTGTGAATATACTAAAAACCTCTGAATTGCATACTTTAACTGGATGAATTATGTTGTATGTGAATTATACCTCCAGAAAGCTGCTAAAAAAACAAAAGACATCTTTCCGTGTGTGTTTATGTATGTTTCTGTGTGTATATATTTACATATATTTTCAAAGTTTCAGATTTTGGCAGGTGCAACAAGACTCATTAGCATGGGCACTTGCTCCCTATGACCGCTGGAGGAATTCAGAATGTGTATAACAATCCTGGGCTCTGCCATTGGCTGTGTGAATTTGGATGGGTCATTTTCATCTTTTTCAGCCTCAGTTCCTCATTTGAAAAATGGGGATAAGAAAGTGTCTTTGCATGGTCCTTGTAAGGATTAATAAGTATATGTAAGTTGACTCACGCAGTAGGCACAGCAGGCACAGTGCCTGGGGCTCACAGTAACATAGGAGCCCATGAAAACATTTTAATTTCTTTTAAACTCAGAATAAAAATGCCCTTTTAGGTCCAAAAAATGCTTTAATGTATAATATTTATTTATTTGTCATTATACCAGTGTGCTGATAGAATATATTTTGTAATATTTTTTAGCAGAGGGAGGGACCCATGAAGCAAAAGTGCCTTAGGCCCATGGAAGGCATCATGGGCACTTGAACGTGGCAGCTCCATGACACGGAGTTTGCCCTGCAAACTCAACAAAAACCTCCTCTAAAATCTTGCCAGCAATTTATCAACAGTGCAGGCAGCCCTATGTTGAGCAGCTCACTTGCACACACCCGGAGGCACACACATGGAGGCAAGGAGGAGCACTGAATTGGCCATGCTGGGCTACTGGCAGGTTCTTCAGTTTAGTAGTCCCATCATCCTCTTCTAGGGCATCAATGCCATCATTGCTGCTGTTTGTTGAGTCCCTGTTATGGACCAGTTTACATTCCTTGTCTCTGATCCTCACAATCTCCTAGAAAGGTGACTCTGACTTGTGTTATGAGTGTAGCAGATGCTGCTGCTGCCCTTTCCACTTCCCCTCTAACCACCTGATACCACCCGCAGCTATAGTTTTTGGTATGCTGATAGGTTCCCGTTGCAAGGTCCTGCCATCATCTTTGTTTCATCATCCTCCTCCTCTTCTTCTTCCTCTTTGATGTTAAAATCTTCTTGAGGGCTTCCTCTGGCATCCCAGGAGCTTGCTTTGTTGTGTGTAGAGGCAACCCAGAAGTGCCAAGAGAGGTTGACACCTCATCGGACAGCCCTCAATCAATGGCAGATGGAAGTAAGTAAAAAAATGCCAAAGCCTCCTCCTTTCTAGTGAGTGATTCTGAGGTGTGTTCCTTGTGGTTGCTTAGTCCTTGACAGGATTGAGCCCCACCTGCCCATAGCAGGCACCTACTCATTGATGCACTTTTCCTTGAATTTTTCTTCCTTCGTTCCTCACTTTCCCCACTTCCTCCCTTGGGCTTCTTGAGATCACCTCCCACATAAGCTCCCCGCATCCCCAGTCTTCTCCAGTGTCTTCTTTTGGTGGAATCCAAGTTAAGATAATACGTTTGTAAATGTAAAAACTAAGGCTAGGGAGAAGTTGGAGAACGTGACCAAGGCCCAGTGGCCATAAACAATGGAGCCAGTTCTATAACCCAGATCTATCTGGTCACAGAGCATCTGCTATTACAGTCCAGGAGTTACTTTCTTAATTATGATGGAATTTGCCATTCATGGTGCCACATAGGTGTCCGGCCATGCCCTAGGTGGGCAAAGACCACACAACTAAGAGGACACAGAATTGCAATGTCTCATAGCTAGGCTTGTCCAGCCTCAAAGCCTGCGTCCCTTCTCCAAGGACCTCATGCTTCTCCTTGGTGGTTATGATGGTGGTGATGGTAGTGGTGATGATTACAATAACATTGATGATGGTGGTGGTGATTTTGGTGGTCAGAGTTTACTAGGTATTTATGTAGAGTCTGGCAATGTACAGTGTACCATAACCACATTATCAGATTTAATACATTCCACAATCCAATTTTACAGAAAAGAAAATATAACATCTATTTACATTTTGAACACTAAAATATACCAGACCCATCATTTTCTCATTGTTCTGTTACTTAAGTTTATTTGTATTTGAAGGAAGAGTATCATTTCAGTCACTGTGCTCACACACTCCTTCCACTTTTGCAGGATTACCTAGAGTTACTTACCCTAGAATTGTAGCTGTAAAATTGAAATATATTTATGAAATGGTGGTAAATGGGAGATTAATGAAAAACAGGCTATATTTATTTTTTTCCCAGTAAGGAGGACAAAACACTCTTAAGTAATAGTCTGTTGTATCCACAGATATAATTGCATACAGATTGCTGATTTAATTTTTAAATCAGTGTTTTTGAAGCAAGTACCCTAAGAAGAACCAAAATATGATTATTTTCCCTTATTTTTCATTGTAGCCTGAAGTGTCAGATATGCTGTTAGGCTTTTGTACTGGCTCACTCAAAACTTTCTTGAAAGAAGCAAGAAGATTGCCTGTTATTTGTTGGCCCAGCTTTTTGGCTACAATTAAACATAAAGTAGAATATAAGGTCACTGTGACAAGCTACACTTTTATACATGCCCCTTAACAGTAACTAAGCAGCCAACAGTAAGAACTCGATTATATTCCTTCATAGCTATTTTAAAATGTGTATTTACAATGGTCGATGGCGATTTTAAACCCTGGACATAATTTCAAATTCTCAGTTGCTTTGGCTGTAATTTTGTTAGCTTCATGATTTTTTTCCTCTGAGAAACTCAGACATCATCTGACCTGTTTTTGAAGACTAAATAATAGTGGAAATACCTTCTCAGCTTGCTTTTAATTGAACAAAGCAACTATTGTCCTGTAATCACCACCAGTGATCCATCCTTTCTATCTACTCATTTTCAGATCTGGATTTCTTAGGGTACTTCAGACAGAAAATGCTCTCTGTGAAAGAACTATATCAATTGTGCATCAGCACTGTCCGCCATCTCTTTGGACTTCTCTTGATATTATCACTTGAGATGGCAGAAATTATGAAAAGAGAAATGAGGCAACAGTGAATGCAGGAAGAGGTGAGAATTGTAGGTTGTAAAAATGCAAAGTAGCAAAAAATGTAGTCTGCCAGGAACATGTTTATACAGATTATTATATGTATTTACTTTCTGTGAGTAACAGCTAAGCATTCAAAGATTGTAACGAAGATACTTCCAGTATTTTTAATGTAATACATAAAACTTATAGGAACTATAAATATAGTTCATGAATTACCAACTGTAAGAACAAAATTCCACTTAATCAAATTAATTTTGACTGATGGAGAAGTATTTGAGTATCTTGTCTTGGGAAGTCAGAAGAACAAAGGAAATAAACAGACTGGAGAGAAGTAAGCATTGAATGAGGTGGTTTTACAATGTGACATTTGTAATCACTACATTTTGAGCAACATTTACATTTTGCTAAGTGGTCTTCCTAACACATGTATGCTTTTAAATTACTCTTGATAGGTTTCATTTGAAAGTGAAAGTGGTACCTAAATTAAACAATGATAAAACTTACTGTTGGGCCCAGATGGAGTTTTAAGATTTTAAAAATCACAACTGAGGCCAGGTGCGGTGGCTCACACCTGTAATCCTAGCACTCTGGCAGGCCAAGGCGGGAGGATCACTTGAGCTCAGGAGTTCAAGAACAGCCTGAGCAAGAGTGAGACTCCGTCTCTATTAAAAATAGAAAAATTAGCTGGGTGTCATAGCTGCTTGGGAGGCTGAGGCAGGAGTTTAAGGTTGCAGTGAGCTACAGTGATGCCACTACACTCTAGCCTGGGTGACAGAGCAAGACTCTGTCAAAAAAAAAAAAAAAGGTAGAACTGAGTATTAAGAGATCTAAAAGTAACTTAAGAAATAGTTATCTTTCATACTAATAAGATGCTCCCACTGTACTTTCCCCTACGTTTTACCTAGATTATGCCTAAGGGAGATCCTGGCCATTGATTTCATTTTCATTTTAACTACTGATGTGATCCCATCAGGATCCATTCATTCATTCTCACAGGTTTCATTCATTGATTCTGTGCTCTTCAAGGACTGCTAAGAATCTTGGATCTGCGTGGTCTACCCTTGCCTTTCAAGAGATCATAAAGCATGCACACACTGTGACTAAGTGGAAACTGAAACAAGAGAGCTTTCTAAGGGGTTCTAAGAAGGGGTTCTAAGAAGTAGATAACATAGCAAAGAGCTTAATTAAATGCAAGACAACCCTTTGAGAACCATCACAAGGAAATCCACTAAGTGTAGCACCTGTACCCTGGCAAATCTTTGTAGTTCTCTCACTTCATTTATATAATTTGGATGAAGCTAAGACACTTCCTATCCTGTCCAAGTGGTGTCACATTGAAACAAACACAAATCCAGCAACCTCCAAAAGTTGAAAAGCAATTTAAATCTTTGTTGTGCTCTTCTTTACAGTGAAATTAGATTGCACAACACACAGAAAATCATCCTGAGAATCTACAACTATCTAAATCCCCAAACCTACTCACTACACCAAACAATCTTTGCATAATCCCTTTCTCTCCTCCCTCCTCTCCTCTTCCCTCCCATCTCTTCCTTTTCTTCTCCCTACTCATCCTACTCAGGATCTTGTCTCTCTCACAGCACTCCCCACCCCGCACCTTCATGGATCTATTCTTTTCTCCCTAGGGTAGGGTTGCTCTAGTCTCTCATATAGATCATGCCATCTTTTCTGGGTTCTTGTCAGTTCACCTTTCTACCCATTACCCAGGTAATATGAAGGCCAGACCCTGTACTCTTCAATCAAAAAGACTTTGTCTTCTTGGAGACTGAGAGAAGGCTGTGAATATTCAAATGTTGTTATTATTATTTTTCCTCTGTCAATGTTAGTTTCATGGAGTATTTCCTGGGGTCAATCTTTCACAGCCCTTCTGGAATATCCAGATTAGAAAAAAAGTTATTGAAATTCAAAGTTATAGTGAGGCATTTAACAGAAAGCATCTGGCACCTAAATGCCTGCCTACCTGCCTTCCTCTCATGGCAGCAGAATCTGAACAGTGTCCTCATTATTTGGGGGGAGTGTCCAGAGAGGTACTGTACAAGCAACACAGACTAATTAGCTGCCACAACCACTGCCACTCACCCTGTTCTTCCTCTCCTGCTCCATCTCCAAAGCTGCTTGGTGAAGCTTCATCCCTGTGCTAGCAGAATACCAGTATCTCTATTGCCAGGCACTCCCAAATTCCCATCCCTCTGTATGCCAGCATGCTGCTAGTTTCCATGAAGAAATGGGGAAGAGTAGACAGCTCCCCAATTCTGAGTTAGGCTTTGGCATTTTGACCTGAAACTTGGATGCTAAGTCTCCCATGGAAATCTAGGGGCCTTAACCAGACAACCCAAACCCAGTCTTAGGGAACAAATGGAGAACATTGCTCTCATTCTCCTCCTCCCTTCTCCTGCCCCCCGTGCACACTCACCAACTTTTCTCTCCCCACCCCAGTTACTTAGCATAGGTTCCCAGGAAGATCAATGGGTACCAACTGTAGTGAATACTATGTGGCTTTTCCAGGCCCCTTTCAGGGACAACCCACTCAACCCCAACTGCTGGGAATAGTGCCTGCTGAAGGCTCACAGCTGTGCCCCTCACTGGAATTGTCCTTGGTCCCAGGGACATGACTTTCCCAAGATTATACTCCCTCTAAGAGGGCAATCCATTGCCATTGACTGGCTGATTTAGGGACACAAAGGCCTGGCCTCCTTGCTTCTGAAGGATCACCCCAACTCCAGAGCTCCTTGTTGAGACAGCTGAGGCCTCTATTGTAATTCTGTTGCAGATCAATCCTTCCCTCTGCCTGATCCTTCCTTGCTCACTTCCTCATTGGTTTATCTCCCTAGAGGATTTTCTAATGAACCTACATGCAACTTCCTGGTTCAGTTTTTTTTTTTTTCCCCAGAAGATCTTACAAATACTGCTATTTGGAGAGGAAGGGAACATGAGGGAGTTCCCAAATGGGCTACGTTTGAGCCCAGTTACACAATAAATAGCAGTTGTTTCTTGCATGGAGTATGTAGATTTCATGTGGACACTGGGACACTGGGAATTTCTATAATAGATGTCTATAGAACCCAGCCTCCTAACTCACTCATGAAACTTTGAGCAGCTTTGTGATTTAAGCAGCAGTCTCCCACTGTTGATAAACTCAGTGACTGAGTCACTGAGTCTACCATCTACACAAAACTATTCTTCATCAAAGTATGTTTTGGGTGCTTGAGCTGTGTTCTTTTGGGGCCATAGTGATGGGTTCCTTGTACAGTGTGATAGCTTGGTTGTATTCTCAGTCCTTCACTCTCTCCCATGTAATATGATCTTCCAGTACACTAGAGAGGGTAGAGTTTTTGGACCCCTAATTGGTGTTGGGTCTGGCCATATGACTTGCTTTAGCCAATGGAAGGCTGGTAGCTATGATTCAAGTAGGTGTCTTACATATGCTTGCATGGTTAGGCTTGGCCACTGGTCTCCTAATATTGCCATGATTAGAGCATGCTCCAGGTAGCTATCACTCTTATATCCTGGGCTTCATAAAACAGATCAGGACCCAACCTGAAGCCTGAGCAAAACCTAGCTGACTGCAACCTGAAACAGAGCCACTGAATGGGATCAGATGAGGCTGGTCACTTCTGGGCACAAAGCTGTAGCTCAACGTTTTGGGTGAGCATTTTTAATGGCTTCATCCATAAAAAAGATTGTGAATATTTTTCATTTCCATTTTGATTTATTAAACTCTTTCATCTTGTTAAATCAGAGGAATATACATAAAGACCAAAAAGATGCACCTTTAAGATTTTGTTCTTTATGTGTAAACCTAAGTCTTCTCTACACACAATCCTATTTTCTTCTTTAAGTATAAATTGGATTATTTTTCTTGGTAAATTATATTCAGACATAGAATCCTATCCCTTTCCCCCACTACATGAATAAGGCAAAAAATTCTTGTTAATAAATCAAAAACAATAGCTAATATTGGAGTCACAGAAATCACAGAACCTTTAATGTCTTAAATCTGCTGTATGTAAAGCATCCTTCCACACACACACACACACACACACACAATAAAGTCTATAAACATCACGCATGTGCACACACACACAGTTATGCCTGATAACTGATTTAGGAATTTCACAATTTCTTCTCAGGGTATAAATGCCACTTGAGATCCACTACCATCAGACTGGTTAGACAACCTTAGTGTTACTTTCCGGGGCAGGGATCTCACTCCATACTTCAGAACCAAGATCATGTTCTTGGCCCTTTCTTGAGCTATAGCTCAATCAAGGTCATGATAAAAATGTATAATTGCAACCTCTATGACTTGAGAATAATCATAAAGTCAGGTGGGCCAGTTTAGTGGTTCTCAGTCTTGGGGAGTTTTTAATGCCCTGCCTCTTGGGCATATCCTGGTTTCCTGGGCCAAATATGAGTCCGGAAATACTGGGGGGAGTTGAGCTAACCCTACCCAGTGGGGATCCTGATGCAAATGCTTGCATGTAAATGCCCTAATACCTAGTCTCCTCCAGTGACAAGTGGGGATAATGATAGTTCACTACAGAGAAGCTTAGTGAAGGGCTACTATATGGACCTGGCAGATAAGCACACCTGAAGGTCACGGACAGTTGGCTATGCTACATCAGCACCTTTTTCCTTCATTGCACAATACCCATTGTGTGAGTTGTGAAGGAAAGCAGATCCCTACCTCCCTCTGTAGGAGGCTGAGGGGGAAGATAGTCCCTCTCCTATCCCCAGGTGGGCAGAGCAAGGGCACGTGACCTAGCCTCAGCCAATCAAATTCTCCTGCCTGAGCTTGGAGCTGTGAGTGGGGAACAAACAGGCCTGGAGATAAGTGGCAAGGTGGAGTGGCCACTGGGTCCTGTGGCAGTGGCATTGCACAGGCACTGAGGCAGTGTCAGGTATCCAGGAGAGACACTTTTGTTATGTAGCTTCCATTGATTCCTGTGCATATTCTAAGCCTGACTTCCCAAAAATCGCTGATATATTCTTCCAACATATTGCAATATATCTCTTTTCTTTTTAAGTCAGAGTCAGATCTCTGTTGCTTGCAACCAGGAATCCTGGCAGATACCCAGACATACATTTTGTTTGATAAACTTTAAAACACTATACTGATGGGAAGTGTTACTTTTCTAATTGAGATGTGTCATGATCTAAGGAACAAGTTATAAATATTTAAGAAGGATCCAAAATAAGACTTTTCTAAAAAAAAGTATCAGTTACATTTTAATATCTAATGGTAGGGAATATTTATGATGTCCACAGTTATGATATAAATATCCCTAGAGCTTTTTTCATCTTTTTTTTTTTTTTTGAGACAGAGTCTCACCCTGTAGCCTGGACTAGAGTGCTGTGGCATCAGCCTAGCTCACAGCAACCTCAAACTCCTGTGCTCAAGCGATCCTCCTGCCTCAGCCTCCTCAGTAGCTGGGACTACAGGCACACGCCACCATGCTTGGCTAATTTTTTCTATATATTTTTAGCTGTCCAATTAATTTCCTTCTATTTTTAGTAGAGACGGGGTCTTGCTCTTGCTCAGGCTGGTTTCGAACTCCTGACCTTGAGCGATCCGCCCGCCTCGGCCTCCCAGACTGCTAGGATTACAGGTGTGAACCACCACGCCCGGCCATCTTTAATCAACTCTTGAACTCACTCCATTTGCATTTTTGCTAAGCAGTCCCCTCCCACGTCAACACATACAACACCACTATGACCAGTAAAATTATGCAGTTATTGTAGGTTCTTACATTATTTTTATTTTTTTGTACTCCACTGGTCATTTGTTCTTGGTTTCTTACAAATGCTTTCCTACCTCTGGTTGTCCCTCAGATGTTGGAATTGCTCAGAATTCTTCTTCCTCAATTCTCACACTCTCCCTGGGCATCTTCTCAGCCAACATAGTTTCTGCCAACATCTACAGTTGGCAGAAGCTGTACAGTACTGTAAGCTCTAAGAGGGAAGGGACGTCTTCCTTCATATTCACCCCTGCATATTTCTAGGGACTAACACAGTACCTGGCACATAGTAGACATTTAAAAAATCTTTGTTGAATTATTTTTTCTCTTTTTTTGAGACAGAGTCTCACTCTGTTGCCCGGGCTAGAGTGCCGTGGCATCAGCCTAGCTCACAGCAACCTCAAACTCCTGGGCTCAAGTGATCCTTCTGCCTCAGCCTCCTGAGTAGCTGGAACTACAGGCATGCGCCACCATGCCCAGCTAATTTTTTCTATATATTTTTAGTTGACCAATTCATTTCTTTCTATTTTTAGTAGAGAGGGGGGTCTCGCTCTTGATCAGGCTGGTTTCGAACTCCTGACCTTGAGCGATCCGCCCGCCTCGGCCTCCCAGAGTGCTAGGATGACAGGCATGAGCTACTGCGCCCGGCCTGTTGAATTAGTTTTGTCTCATATATCTGATGATATAAAATCTGTCTTCAGCACAGACTGCTTCCGAGTTCCCTACCAATAACATTCACAGTACATCTCTGCTTAGATACCCCATAGGCCTCAAGCTCAGTGTGTTAAAAATTTTTAAGTTGTGATCCTTTCTTTGGAGCATAAATGGTCTGTCCCTGTGTGTGTGTGTCCTTGGTACAGTGAGTGGTGCAGCCATCTGGGTCTGGAGGGAGACATCTGAGCATCACTCTGTTTTTGTGATTCTTCACCCTCACGCCTTTCACCACATCCTCTTGCTTCCATCCCCTCTCTCCGGCTTTACCTCCTCTCCCTGGCAGCAGGCCTGCACTGCTGCTCTCTTGGATAGACTCACCAGCCTCCCACCTAATGGTCCTCCCTTTGGAATGATTCTTTTCCCACCCACTGCTCCTGCCTCTCTCCCACAGCCTTCTCCCAAAGCCCACCAGCTTCTACTAGCCCCTTAGAACTTACCTCACTCAGTCAGCAGGAACTGCTTGCTGGCACCTTCCTAAGGAATTTGTGCTTCTCTGTGGCAGATGCCGTCAGGGCCCCTTGTCATTCACCATTCCTATGTACCCTGACCTTTGACTTCCATCTACCAGCACATGCTACTCATGGGACATGCCTCTGTGGACACTGCAGTCTGGCCTGTGCACAGTGCAGGCTAGAAGTGCCAAGCGGTCCACATCTGCCATGATCAACCCTCAGCATATGTTCAATGGGCATTGGTATGTAAATACACCAACTTCCTTACTTAGCTTTGTTGGGAGAACTCTGAGGTGCATTCCACACAGTCTCCCAAAGGTCCCCAGCAGAACTGGGCCTCAGTTGCCCACAATGGTAATCTGTGCTACTGGCTTCCTTTCCTTCCTGATCTCACTTCACACTCCTCTACTAGTGTTTCCTGGGAACGCCACCAAAATAAACTCCATGCACTCATATGCTTGTCCACTACCCATAACTGGGCTCAATCCTGCCAGGAGACTTTGAATGCTGCCAGAAGACTTCAGGAGATGGTGTAGAACACCCCTCGAAGTTATCCCAACTGGGGGCCAAGGAGGTTGATGTATTTGCCCACCAACACTTCATTTGTCATTGGTAAGGGCTGCTTCCAGGGGCATTAACTTTCTGGTATTTACAGCTAGCTCTGCACAGGAAGTCTTGTTCCTTCAGCCAGAAAAAAAACCCATGGGCAGAGATTTACAGGTGTTCCTGGTAGGCAGGCTTTCACAGGCAGAGGTGAAGGTCAAGGATATCAATAATATCTGATCTACAAGTTTAAATTTTATGAAAGATTTTGTTAGGTTACTGTAACACCGAGGTTTTCCCTATTTATTTCTGGGCCTAGAGCCTATGAAATGGAATGCTGGACTGTTCTTCCCCCACGTTAAACACTGAAAGCATCTGGTCCTTGACAATCTGGTTAAGCTGATGTGTTATCATCCAGATATGCTCTGGGATTCTTATATAGTCAAAATCACAACTATCCTTCTGGATACCATTTTACTTTGGCTTACTTTGGATTCCCAGGAATTCATGCATGGGCAGCACGCTGGGGCTACGTTCCAGTGAGCTTTGGAGAGTGGTGCATGGTATCTCAGCTATCACCACAGGGCCAGTTACCTACAAGAAAGTTTCTGGAGAAAAAAGCTACCCCCGAACATAGGGTATTTTATCACTAAAATCCCAGACTTATTACAAATTGACACCTCTGTTCCATTTACCCTCTGCAGTCTTTATTTTGCACAAGTGGAAACATTGTGTTTTTTTCTTTTTTATTTTAAGACAGGGTCTTGCTGTGTTGCCCATGCTGGTCTTAAACTCCTAGGCTTAAGTAGATCCTCTTTCCTAAGCCTCCCAAGTAGCTGGGATTACAGGCATGTGCCACCACACCTGGCCCTTTTTAAAATTGTATATGCTTAAACTATACAACTTGATTATTTGGTATATATATACACTGTGAAATAATCACTACAGTCAAATTAATTGTCATATCCACGCCTCACATACTTACCTTTGTGTGTGTGTGTGTGTGTGTGTGTGTGGTGAGTACACTTAGGATCTACCATCTTAGCAAATTTCAAGTATATGTTACAGTATTGTTATCTATAGTCACCATGCTGTACATTAGATCTCCAGAACTTATTCATCTGGCATAACTGAAACTTTGTACATCTTAACCAATATCTCCCCATTTCCCACCACTAGCCCCCGGCAACCCTCATCCTGCTCTCTGCCTCTGTGGGTTTGACTATTTTGGATTCCACATATAAGTGAGATTATATAGTGTTTGTCTGTCTCTGGCTTATTTCACTTAGCATTATGTCCAAAACAGTATGGAGATTCCTCAAAAAATTCAAACAGGGCTGGGCGCAGCAGCTCATGCTTATAATCCCAACACTTTGGAAGGCCAAGGCAGGAGGATTGCTTGAAGACAAAAGTTTAAGACCAGCCTTGGCAACATAGCAAGCCCCATCTCTACAAAAAATTTTTAAAAAATTAGCTGGGTGTCATGATGCATGCCTGTAGTCCCAGCTATACGAGAGGCTGAGGTGGGAGGATCCCTTGAGCCCAGGACTTGAAGGTTACAGTGAGCTATGATTATGCCACTGTACTCAAGCCTGGGTGACAGAGCAAGACCCTGTCTGAAAAAGAAAAAAAGATTAAAAATAGATTTTCAATGTTGTTACCATAAAGAAATGATAAATGTTTTAAGTGATGGTGTTAAAATTACCCCAATTTGATCATTATATTATATATACATATACTGTATCCCATAGATAGGTACAATTATTATGTGTCAATTATATATAAATTTTTTTAAAAAGTAGGAGTATAATACGACCCAGAAACCCCACTTCTAGATATTTATCCAAAGGAATTGAAGTTAGGATCTTGAAGAGATACCTGCCCTCCCATGTGCCTTGCAGCATTATTCACTACAGTTAAGACATGGAAATAATCTAAATGTCTACAAATGGGTAAAAGGATCAAAAAAAATGTGGTGTGCATGCACACACACACACACACATACACACATACACAATGGTTTATTATTGAGCCTGAAAAAAAGAAAAAAATGGCTTTGTTTCTTAGGAAACTGTCTATTTGGATTATAAACATGGCACTGTAAGCCCATGTTCTTTGTAGGTTTTTTGTCAACTTTGGAGTCAATATATGAAAGAGCTGAATTCATTATGTCCCCCAACCTCACCCACTCTCTTCCAGAGTTTCCATCCCTGTGAAGGGTACTAGGTCCACTGATGGCTGAAGCCAGGTCCACATTGCTGAATGTCAGTTTTAGCCCTTTCTCTCCCACGTCCCCACCTCACATCCAGTCAGTTATCAAGTGATGTGTCTTTTACTTCCTAAACATCTCTCCAGTTTCCTTTTCTCCAGTGTCCCATATTAGATCACAACACGACCTGTGGCATTCTAAGGACTGGACTCTCTGCCTCCAGTTTGACCCATCAACAATGCACTCCCTCCATTGGATATTTGAGTGATTTTTCAGGAATGAAAATCTAACATCTACTTCCCTGTTGAAGTGTTTTGATGGCTCTGCATTGCTCTTAGAATCAAACTCTGTGAACCTGTTTGTTAAGACCGTCTGGGATCTAAATCCACCTTCCTATCTTTTCATCCCTAGCCTTGACTATCTATCCTCCCCTCAAATTTTATCTCAAACAAAATAAACTCTAAAACTTTTAGAATGTGCTTTGTGGTCTCTCACTTGTAAGTCCTTACTCACACTCTTCCCTCTGCTTGGAACGTTGTTGCTTAGTCTTGATTGCTTGTGTTTCTCAAGAGCCAAGTTCAAGCCCTGACCTGCTGTCAGTTTTTGATTAAAAATGTTGATTTTGGCTTTGCTTTTTATATTAACAGTGATAAACTCCATAATTCCTTACAGCTTACAGAATGATATTTGCTTCCCCCATGGGGATTCAAAGTAATTTTTAATGTAATGTATCTGACAAGGAAAAAAGGGCAGATTCAATACCCTACTATCACCACCAAGAAAAAAAGGTGGTAGAACAGTTGTTAATCAGCTATATTAATTGGCTATAAACTTCACACCTACTTAAGTATTTCTCAGTGGTCACAGATAAGATGTAAACTCAGTTAACAAGGATTTTCCTAGCTCTACTGTATTTTTAAAAAGCTATTAACATTTTGACTTTGAACTTCTCTTTTTCTCTTCATGTTTATGTTGCCAGGAACTGACAGACCATTTTGTCTAATTATAACAGTCCTCGGACCTTATGATAAATTCACAGAAAATCACTGTTTTGGAAATGGATCTTTAAAAATGCAGTGACAAAAACGCATGCAATTGAAATTAATCACAACTACCTCTGGGTAAACATTATGCTTAAATCCCTGTGTTAAGCCTATAAAAAACACAGATAAGCTCATAATTTACATTAAAGTGTATCAAGTGACCAACCATCCCTGCTTGCCTGGGACTAAGCGGGGATGGGAGAAGTAGTCCTGAGACGTAGAATTTTCAGTGGGAAGACCAGAAAGTTGTGGGAAACCTGGGAAAAATTGATCACCCTAGCTACATATTAAAATAATAGCATGAGTTGTTTTATGGAAAGTGCCACACATTAGTTTTAACAAAAAATTATTTATTAAATGTGTGGGTTAGGTAGGTAAAGAAGAAATATCAAGATACCCACAAGCCAGAAAAATGTCTAGGATCAAAGACAATGTGCTGTGAAACCTTAAAGAGTATCCCTTGAAGTAGATTATCTGGGTTCCAGGATAAGTGTGGATCAGGAGACCAGAAAATTTAGAAGAAGCTGAATTTGAGCACCTTTCAAATTCTAAGCCTGTGTTTCAGACCTTATTCTGTAAGGGCTTGGGTGCTAATTTTGGAGAAATTTAGCAAGTTTGGCCAAAATTACAATATAATAAAAGTGATGTTTTTGAAGTAGTCTAAGTTCTTTTTTGATTCTTCATTTTTAAGAGAATGGAGAAATCTGCAGGAAATTGTGTTCCTCAAGAAGACAACACCATCTCAGGCTTTGCTTTTTATTTTGTAAACAACAGCGAGTGTTCGGAAATGTGTACTTCTTAAACAATTAGCAACATGACAAGCTATATTGAAAACTACATGTCTGCCTTATTTTATACAAAACTGCTTTGGGAAAATGTAGACTTCCATGTACAAAATGATTACAAGGTTATTTCTTGCACAGAAAAGGTATTAGTTTTCTTTTCTAAATTAAATAGTATTTTTAAATAGTGTTAAAATATTTAAAATAGTATTTAACATATAATGTAAGCATTGATTTACTTAGTATTACTTCTCAGCTGAACTGAGACCCACAGGATCAATAGCAGTTAGAGTGATGGAAAATTGGGGAAATTGTATTCCAGGTGAGGTAAATGCATGCAAAGGCCCTGAGGCAAAGAAAGCATGGAAAATCCCAGAAACTAAAGGAAGCTGTGGGTGACCAGAGCATAGAGAGTAGACTAGGGCTGTGAGAAATGAAGCTGAAGAGGGAAAAGGAGTTGGGTGATCATGAAGGGCATGTCAAAGTAGTTAAGGACTTCCAATTTCCTCACTGTTGACAGGGGGTTTGTGGGGTTTTAAGCAGGGGAGTGGAACCGTATGTCAAAGTCAAAGCCAGAGCCGGCTTCATAGGCATATGACCTGTGAAGTCGCACAAGGCCTGGTGTTTAGAGAGGCCCCACGCTTGATTTCATGCTCCATTGTCACCATATTGGAATTCTTAATTTTTGACCAAGAGACTCTGCATTTTCATTTTGCACTGGGCCCCACCAGTTAGCTAGCTGGCCCTTGCCAAGGCTCCAGTTAAATGGGGCACAGTGAATTAACAGCTATTGAGAAGATGGTATTTTTCTGCTCACTGCTTTTTTTTTTTTTAAGATAGACTTTATTTTTTAGAGCAGTTTTAAATTCATAGCCAAATTGGGAGACAGTTACAGAGAGTTTCCATATACCCCCTGCCCACCCCCTATTCTCCCCTTGCTATCAACAGCTTCACACCAAAGTGGTACATTTGTTGTAATTGATGAGCCTACATTGACATATCTTTATCGCTTAAAGGCTAGATAGAGTTTACATTAAGGCTCACTCTTAGTATTGTACATTCTGTGGGTCTGGAAAATGTATAATGACATTTATCCCCATTATAATATCATACAGAATAGTTTCATTGCCCTAAAAATCTTCTGTGTTTCAGCTATTCATCCTTTCTTTTCTCCCTAAACCTTGGAAACCACTGATCTTTTACCATCTCTATGGTTTGATCTTTTCCAGAATGTCGTATAATCATACAGTATGTAGCCTTTTCAGATAGGCTTCTTCTCACTGCTTTTTTTCCCTGCTAGCTTCACTGCAGGCCACTGTATGAGAGCCAAAGGTCACATTTCTACTCCTCCTGGAATAATTACAGGAACAGGAGGTTTTGCAGGAGCAATCAACTTTAGAGGGTTAGAGGACAAATAAACATGCCAGTGGTTGTAATGTTCCTGAGCAATAATGTGAAGAAAGTATGGAATTTTTATGCTTCAGACTTTTTTATGTTTCCAGATTAGCTCAAGGTATCTACAGAGTTGTCAGATCTTACCAAGTGACTGGTCATTCATTGCAAATTCCAAAGAAATAAACTATTTAGAAAGCAAATAGACAATGAGATACATTGTGTATCTCTCCTTTGATCCCAGACAGTACAATTATTTCGTATGCCAAAATTTTGTACTTTATAGCATTACTTCTGGGGTCTCTCAAGAATTAAAGGTGCAAATATACTCAAACAGAATGCTAGTGGGCAGTGAGGGGTCATCTTTTCCTGGCCAGAAATTCACCAGAGGTTCTTCAAACCATGTTTTTTTCCAAATGCAGCTCTCACCACCAACAGTTTCCATTGAGCTAATGACTCCTTGCGTTCTATTCCATTTTGGACCTTAATTCTCACTTCTTCAAAGAGAACAGCAACAGCATCTTTTTTTTTTTTTTGGCTTTTTTACAAATTTTATAGACTGTCTCAGAAATACTTTCAAACCTTTGTTATTATGTATATGTGGATTATATCACTAACATACTATATTTTTGTATATATAATATATATACCATGAATAGTTTTAAGACTTTAACCTAAAGTATTTTGCCTTTTCTTGCTTATATAATTAGACATGCTTGTTAAAGATGCATATCTAAAGATGATGCTGTCAGAGCTTCATCCATATTCTCTTGAATCCTTGTACCACTAATTGTGCACACCAGCTGCTGGGTGCTTTCATTCCCAATAGCCAAGTAAGTACTTGTGTCTCTTTTTTGAAGGACCAACCCTAGGCTGTGAGTGCCACCACTTGGCTGGCACACAAAGAACTATAAGTTCCTGGGAATTTACTCCTCTGGGCAAGAGTGGGGGAGGGGCAGCCAATGGCTGACTGGTGTTGTGTGTTGTGTGTTTGTGTGGGTGGTGTTATAAATACTCCAGCTTCCTGATCAGATGACTGACATGGGACCCACACCGTCTCACCAACTTCACCTTCTCCCACCTTCCTCCTCTGTGGGATTGAGCCATGGTTAACCTTTTCAGGCTTTTTGACTGATGCCATATCTTTTCTTGGCATCCTTACCTTCTTGGCCTCACTTTCTTACTCTGCTTCTTTTTTTTCCTTGGACTACTTTCTATGAATCACTTTCACACAATCTTTCATCTCAGGTCGACTTTTGGGGAACCTAGTGTAAGAATTTGCTCATGTAGAAAAGTTGCAAATTATTGTAAAGTGTAAAAAAAGAACAGGAAAAAAATTACACTATTTTCCTACCCCAAGAAACTCACCGTTAGTCTTTTTCTGTGAATTAAAAAAAAATTATTGAGGCATACTTTAACCCTGTTAAGTGTACATTTCAATGATTTTTTAATAAACTTGTTAATCAGTCTTAGAACACTTTCATCATCCCAAGAAGACTCATTATGCTCATTTAAACAACATTAATCTTCATTTTCATCCACCCTAGCCCCTGGCAACCACTAATCTATTTCAGCCTCTACGGATTTGCCCATTATGAACATTTCATAAAAATGGTATCATAAAATATGTGATCTCTTGTGTCTGCCTTAATTTAACATAATTTTTTCAAGGTTCATCCATGTTGCAGCATATATCAATTCTTCATTCATTTTTATGGCTGAATAATATTCCACTGTATGGATAGACCATATTTTGTTTATCCATTCATTGCTTGATGAACATTTGGGTTGTTTCCACTTTTTGGAATATTATGAATATGACTGCTATGAACATTCATGTACACAAGTCTTTGGCTGTATGTTTTCATTGTTTTGGAGTATATATCTAGGATGGAATTGCTGGATCATATGGTAACTATGTTTAAGTGTTTAAGGAATTGCACAACTATTTTGTGAAGTGACTATACTGTTTTACAATCCATAAGTGTATGAGGATTCCAGTTTCTCCACATCATTGCCAATACTTGTTATTATCTTTTTGATTATAGCCCCCTGGGTGTGAAGTGGTATCTTGCGTATCGCTGATGACTAATGATGTTGGACATCTTTTCATGTGCTTCTATGAATGTTAACATAACCAAGATATTACTCTACATAAGATTTTGTATTCTTCTTTCACTTACTAATAAAACAAAAACATCCTCCTGTGTCATAAAACTACTTGTAAAGATATCGAAGTATGGTACGGAATTTCAGTATATGCATGTGCCACATTTTACGTAATGTCTCTTCAGCATTTGTTTTCAACTATTTCCTCTTTTAAATCAAATGATTCCACTTTCCTTAAGTTATTTGTATTCATATGTTTAATCACTCAATAATTTTTTAAAGTATTGTGTCAGGCATTGTGTTTGGTACTGGAAATATATGGTTATATTTTTGAAACCAAATTTCAGGGCATGGTTTGACAACTATTTTTTTATGATAGAACAGAGTTTTGGAAATCAAGATTGGCCAGAAATACTACAAGTCAGACTAAAGGGGGAATACAAACAATTTTAGTATAGTAATTGACCTCTGGGAGACTCTATCTTTGTAGAGTTATAATCTAGATTTTTCTCAAATCTGAATGGATTTTTAAAACCTCCTTATTATCTTTTCAGTGTATTTTTTAAATATCAGATTCCCATTCAGAGGCCACAGAAACCTCGGAACACAGAAAACCAGTATAATTTGTGTATTTCCTTATTCTCTCTCTCTTCACCCTGCCCTTCTGATTCTCACTTCTTTCTCAACTTTTCTGTTTCTTCAAATATAAGCCTAGTACTTAAAGGTGTGCCTCATTAGTCTTAGCTTTTTTCCTTCTGAGCAGAGGCTGCCTAATTACCTGGTAGATTCTATGGGACCATGCATGAATGTGTCTCATGGATGAGCTTCAGGGTTCTCATAAGGTAGCAATAAGGTTAACAGTTCACACAGATGAAGGGGGACTTGGGAAGTGTGGGCAGAAGTTTTTGCAATGAGGTAAATTTTTTTCTGCAAGTCTCGTAATGAGACATCACCACATGAGTGGGCTGGCCTGGATTTTGTCACTCTCCTGTATCAGCCTTTCCCCTCCAAACCAGCCTATCAGGTTCCCCACTAGATAATTTTGTTTGGACTCAGCATTTCAGCAGATAGTAACTAAACACCTTCTTTCCTTCACTCAGAAAAGTGCCCTGTTTTTATAGAAAACAAGAAGACTTTTCTGAAATACTTGTCAAAGACAAGCTTTCCAAGTGAGTGTATTTTCTCAGGTTTTTTTTTTTTTTATAGTTTAATCTACTCACAAGCTTCTAGAAACATAGTGTGTCTCTTTCCATGCAGTCTTCTGCCTGATAACTATATATGAGAAACTGCAAAAATGGTTATATATTTGATTTATAAAAGTTCTTCATCATTTAAAAGTATAGTAAAACGCGCCAATATAAATTCCACTGCAGCAGATGAATTTATCTCATATCACATATAGATACCGATAATAGAATTACAGACAAATAATAAAATACAAGATTACTTTTTATGTGTATTTTTTTTTTTTTTTAATTTTTTTTTTTTAGAGACGGGGTCTCGCTCTTGGTCAGGCTGGTTTCGAACTCCTGACCTTGAGCTATCCACCCGCCTCGGCCTCCCAGAGTGCTAGGATTACAGGCGTGAGCCACCGCGCCCGGCCCCAAGATTACTTTTTAAAAACAACTTTTCTGAGATGCAATCCAAATGCCATAAAATTCACCCGTTTAAAGTGTGCAATTCAGGGGATTTTAGTATACTCACACATTTGTGTGACTATCACCACTAAATAATTTTGGAATGTTTTCATCACCCCCAAAAGAAATCCTGTGTCCTTTAGCAGCCACTCCTCATTCTACCCTCCCTCTGTAGCCCTAGGAAACCACAAATCTGCTTTCTGTTTCTATGGATTTGCCTGTTCTGGACATTTCATAGGAATGCACTCATATAACATGTGGTCTTTTGCGACTGGCTTCTTTCATTTAAAATAATATTTTCAGGATTCATCCATGTTGTAACATATATCAGTACTTCATTTCCTTTTGTTGCTGAATAATCTTCCATTGTATGGATAGACCACATTTTGTTTATTCATCAGGTGATGGATAGTTGGGTTGATTCAACCCTTTTGGCTATTGTGAATAATGCTGCTATGAACATTTATGTAGAAGTTTTTAGGTAGGCATATGTTTTCATTCTCTTGGGCATATACCTAGGAGTGGAATTGCTGGTTGGTATGGTAATTCTATGTTTCTAAGCTTTTGAGGAACTGGCAAACCATTTTGCAAAGCTGCTACACCCTCTTAAACTAACAATAATCATGGGAAGCGATGGTTATCTATCTACATTTGTAGACCAGGAAGTGGTGGCCTAGAGAGCTTAAAAATTTTCCTAAGCTAATAAGCTAAACCTCAGAAGTGAAGCTCTCTCAGATTCCTTTAAGAATGTCCAGCTATACACTGTTGGTGGGACTGCAAATTAGTACAACCTCTATAGAAAACATTACGGAGATTCCTCAAAGAACTAAAAGTAGGCCTGCCATTCCATTCAGCAATCCCACTACTGGGTATCTACCCAAAGGAAAAGAAGTCATTGGTGAACTAATACCTTTTGTATTAACCTGGTTGAGACTGGAGACCATTCTTCTAAGTGGAATATCACAAGAATGGAAAAACAAGCACCACATGTACTCACGATTAAATTGAAATTAATCTATCAGCACATATGGAAATAACACTCATAGGAGATCGAGCAGGTGGGAAGGGGTGGAGGGGATGAGGAAATGCACACCTAATGCGTACAATGCACACTATCTGGGTGATGGGAACACTTATAACTTTGACTCAAAATAGTACAAAAATAATTTATGTAACCAAAACGTCTGTATCTCTGTATTATTCTGAAATAAAAATTTGTAAAAGTCATTTTATGAAAAATACACCTACATTGGAATGTTTATTGCAGCACAATTCACAATTGCAAAGGTGCAGAATCAACCAAGTGCCCATCAATTCATGAGTGGATTAACAAAATGTGGTATATGTATACCATGGAATTCTACTCAGCCATAAGAAAGGATGAATTAATGCCTTTCGCAACAATTTGGATGGAACCGGAGACCATTATCCTAAATGAAGTATTTAAAGAATGGAAAAACAAATACCACGTGTACTTGCCATTAAATTGGAACTAATCGATGAGCACACATGTGCACAGAGGGAAGTAAAATTCAGTGGAAATCAAACAGGGGGTTGGGTGGAGGAGAAGAGGGGCAAAAACCTACCTAACAGGTACAATGAACAGTATTTGGGTGATGGGCACACTTATAACTGTGACTCAAGCATTACAAAAGTGATCCATGTAACCAAAAACATTTGTACACCCATAATATTTTGAAATAAGAAAAGACAAAGAGAGAAAAAAAAGAATGTCCAGCAACAGAGATGGAAGTAAGCAGCTTGAGACCTCAGTAATGGATGTGTTTACCTCAAACTCTGAGCACCTCAAGGGCAATTCTATAAATAGCAAAACATATCTGTAAAAATCACACTTCTGTTTTTAACAATAGAAAATGTTAATTCTTTCTATTAATACAATGAACATATATCAGTGTGTTCAGGGAGAAGGGTTCCATATATAGCAAACATCATGCTACTGAAATCATTGCACCTTATTTATTCTATTAAATAAGGTTAGCTCTTCTCCATTTGCTTCCTTTCCATGGGGGTAAAAAACCCTGTGGTGCATAGATTGGTACAACATTCTCCATCTTGCAGCATATTAAGGAGTTAATTCCTTTTAGGAAATCCATTTCTGCTGAAAGGCTCACTTTTCCAGCCCCACAACAGCATGTGTGACCTGCCGTAGTTATTCCTAGCAAACTTCTTCCCGGGACCAACCCTATGGGAGAATCACAGCTCAGTCTTTCTTTAAGGGCAAACATCCCAGATTCTTTTCCTGTTTTAAATTATTGTGAACTGATGGCTCAGAACTATACCAATTACTTATCCTTATAACTGCATTTCTAGCTTCCATCCTTCTATGCCAATCTCACTATTCTATCTTGCTGGCTGTAGGTCTTGGAACCCTTTAACCAGTTTTGACTCAAGGTCTTCTCTCAGGTTACCCTCTATGCCTATGATTATCTCCCATATTATTTTCTAGAATCTTTTTTTTTTGACATATAGGTAGTCTTCATATGCCTTACCAAATTCATTGCTTTAAAATTTATGCAGAATTTTGTGCTGTTATATTACATCTGCAGTCATTACAATCATAATATTTTAGAGCTATACAAACATAAAGGATCATCACTGCAAAACAGTTTTGACAGCAAAAGGATCTGAATAGGTAAGAGACCCAGGTGGGATTTTTCTCAATAAATGAAGTTGTCTATATTCTTTGAAACAGAATGGCAATTCACAATATTCTAACAGAACAACTTGTGGGCAGACCCTCCTGCTCAAGGTACTGTGTGGGATACCGCAGAATGCTGGCCAGGAAGGCAACATTGGGCCCTTCTACTCTTGAAAGGGTTGATAAACGCTCGAGAGAATGAGGATAAATGCCCAAGGGATGAGATCTGCTTTTGGCTGTAAAGCTGGCCACATTAGTGAAATATCAATTACTTGTCAAATTAAATCCAGACAGCCAAAGTGAATAATTCAGCATCTCTCCCCCATGGAGTTTTATTGGCTGACACAGTTCCCTTTTGATGATAAATTATTCATCATAGTAGTCCCCACAATTAACAGTTTTTCATTTCTGCAACTTTCTCCTATAGATCTGGCACATTTCTGGTTAATTTTATTCTTCAGTACTTTACAGATTTATTTTTTGTTTGTTTCTTGGTTGTTTTTTGCTTATTTGGATGAAATCTATTTTTCCAGTATATTTTCAGTTTGGTTAGTGATGGCATTTAAGAAATCTATTATTTAATAATTTGTAGGTTGGTCTTGTATCTGGTTACCTTATTGCTTTCACGTTAGTTCTAATAAACTTTAAATTGACAGAGTTGGATTTGTAGATAGGAAGTTATTTATTTGCTAATAATAACAATGTGGCATAATCCTTTCCATATTTAAAGTTCCTTTTTATCTTCTCTTCTTACATATTGCTGAAGACTTCTGGAACGATGTCAAATGTGGGCAACCTTTCCTTGCTCCTGAGTTCACTTTTAAGTTAACCAAGATAAAGCAGTTTCTTTCTATCTTGACTTATTTATAGTTATATTTTTCTTTCAATCTGGAAAGCCTTTGAAATTTTATAAAATATCTCTTAGCATTGGTTGAGATGATCATTTTTTCCTCCTCCTTTAATATAAATACATAGAGAATTTCATTAATAGCTTTCCTAATGTTGAACCTCCTCGAATTCCTGAGTTAAAGCCTACTTGATTATGATTTATTGTTATGGAGTTCTTTATTTGCTTAGCTTTGTAATCATTGTCCATTAAAAATATTTATTGGCTAAGTATACTAAAATATCTAATGAACCATGAAGTTGTTTGAAATTATAGCAACAAATACAAGTAGACTAGTTGGCCATACTGTTCCTTTTTTTTTTTTTTTAAGTAATTTCATTCCATGCTGACATGAGCAATAGAATTTGATTGTAACAGAGAGATGACTTTCTCGCTGCTGCATAGGCTATATTTTTCCTGGTAATTCATCTGGTGTCTAGTATTGAGTAGCTCTTATGGTTTATTTTGTGTATTTAAACAATGTGTTCAAGTTCACGTAATTGGCAACAAGTGTCACTTACTGTTAAAACTTTTTTCTGAGCCTATGGAAATTATTAATATTACAACTGTGAAATATACTTGATTTCAATGTACTGCATTAATCTTTGCCCAGTTGTCTCTTGCTCTTCCACTAATCATCCTGGAGAGTGGTTAGTAAGGTAGAGGAGTTGAGAGTGTAAACTCTGGTTTCACTTCCCAGCTCTGCCATTAACTGGTTATGAAAACCTTAATTCTTCAGTTTCATCATTTTAAAAATGGGACTATTTAAAGTATCTTATGAGTTATTGTGAATATTGAATGAGTAAATATAAAGCACTTAAAATGGTACTCAGTTCATAGTAAATATTATATATGTGCTAGCTATGATTTATTTTATTTTTATTTGAATGTAATGTATTCTTTTTTTAAATTTTAAAATTTTTGCAAACTTTATTGAGGTATAATTGCCAAATAAAAATTTTGTACATTTACAGTGTACAATGTAATGTTTTGATGTATATATACATACTGAAATGATTACTATAATCAAGGTAATTAACAGATTTATTACTTCAAATAGTTATATTTTTTCATTGTGAGAACATTTACAATCTATTCTCTTAGCAATTTTTGAATATATAATGCATTATCATTAATATTAGCTGTGATTTTATATAATCCAGTCAGAGTTATCAATTTGCCAGGAGTTTTTTATTACAGATATTAGTGTCTTATGATTGCACATGAAATGTTTATTTTTTCCATATATGTGACTCATGGAAACATATCCCTTGTGGAATTTGACTAGTCCTTTACTCATTCAAGGCATTTCTGGAAATAGGCAGTTTTGTTTGACTAATGTTTTTCCAATAAAACAGGGTTGGCTGATTTTTCCAAAATATTTTACATTTTGGAAAATTCAGAGGGATGAGATTGAAGCTGATTATCAGAATAAGATAATCTGTCCACTGATACAAAGAAAAAAATCATTAAACATTGGCCAGCCATGGTCGAAAAGCAATGGAGGGGTAACTCAACACTTCTCATTGCTCTCGAGGAGGCTTTTCTACCA
The DNA here is from genome assembly GCA_008086735.1 of Cheirogaleus medius. Taxonomy (NCBI): domain Eukaryota; kingdom Metazoa; phylum Chordata; class Mammalia; order Primates; family Cheirogaleidae; genus Cheirogaleus; species Cheirogaleus medius. Next base: position 12,316,517 of record VBSM01003185.1, read on the forward strand.
TCTATGTGTTGAACAGTTCACAATTAGCAAAAGTATCTTGTAGGGGAGCTCCAGAGATCAAGACTGTATGCAGGCTCCCTGCGTTCAAATTTGAGCCTTACCCTTGCTTACCAGCTAGTTGATCTTGGGTGTGTTTTCAATGCCCCAGTTTCCTCATCTGTAAAATGGTGATGATAATAATAATTTCTGCCACAGGGCTGTGGGGAGAATTACAAGAGAAAATACATGTGCAGGACCAACATAGGACCCTGCACATAGGAAGTGCTGAGTTGATAATGTGTCATTTAGGACAAAGAATTTTTTATCTGGAATTTTTTTGCTGTTGTTCTAAGCTGTAAGTCCTCATACCTCCAGCTAGGCAGCATACCATACATGAAATTTGGGAGGGGGATTCATCTTGTTAAAAAAAACAATTCCGTGGTTTTTAGTATAGTCACAGATATGTGCAACTATCACCACAGTGGATTTTAGAACATTTTGATCACCTCAAAAAGAAACTTTCATACCTTTTACCTCTCATTTCCCCCTTCCCCACATCCACCTAGCTAGCCCTAAGTAACCACTTACCTTTCTGTGTGGATTTGCCTGTTCTGGACATTTCATACAAATTGAATCACACATATATATTTGGTCTTTTGTGACTGGTTTCTTTAATGTAGCTTTATGTTTTACTTCATTTCTTTATGGCTGAATATTGTTTATCCATTCATCCATTGATGGACATTTGAGTTGTTTCTCCCTTTTGGCTGTAGGGAATAATGTTACAATGAACATTCATGTACAAGCTTTTGTGTGGATACATGTTTTCATTTCTCTTGAGCATATACCTAAAAGTGTAATTGTTGGGTCATATTCCATTTAAGGAACTGTCAGACTGTTTTCTAAAGCTAGTGCACCATTTTACATTCCCACCAGCAGTGCGTGAAGGTTCAGATTTCTCCACACCTTCACCAACATTTCTTATCTGTCTTTTTGAATATAGTCATCCTAGTGAGTGTGAAGTAGTATCTCACTGTGGTTTTAATTTGCATTTCCCTGATGGCTAGTGATACAGACCATCTTTTCATATGCTTATTGGCCATTAGTATATCTTCTTTGAGAAAGTATATATTCAGATCCTTTGCCCAATTTTTAATGGGTTATCTTTCCAATTATTGAGTTGTGACACTGATAATTTTCATTGAGCTCTTATTCTCTGGTACCGTGTTTCCCCGAAAATAAGACCTACCCATAAAATAAGCCCTAGCAGGATTTCTAAGCATTTACACAATATAAGCCCTACCCCAAAAATAAGACTTAGTGATGGGCGTGGCTACACAGCACATCTGCACAACCCATGCATTTCCTCGAGGAGCAGTAAAGAAGATGAGCAGCCCTTCTCATCTGCCCCATGAGAGCTCTATGGCTCGACATGAGAGATTGGGGCCAACGGTTCTAAAGGAAATAGAGTCGCAAGAAATTCAGGATGGAATTCTGGGTTTGGAGAGTTAGGATGATGTTCCAGAAGAAGACAACTTAACTATATTTGAATAAATGTAGATTGTTGTACCGTACTTAAAAAAAAAATAACACATCCCCTGAAAATAAGCCCTAGGGTATCTTCTTGAGGAAAAATAAATATAAGACCCTGTCTTATTTTCGGGGAAACACGGTAGATCAGTGCTGCTCACACTTGACCTGGGGACCTGGTTAAAATGCAGATTCTGCTTCACTAGGTCCCTTGGGAGGCCTGTGAGTCTGCATTTTCCAATAGTTCCTGATGGTGATCCATGGACCCTACTTCAAGTAGCAAAGACACTTTGTTAAATGCTTTATTATTGGCTTCTTATTTATTACTCAGTAAAGGCATTTGAAGAGAGAAACACAAAACCTACATTTTATTTATTCTTTCCTCTCTCTCTTCACTTCTCCAAATGGAACTATTAGGGAAATGTAAAATATATGTGATCTTTTCTTATCTCTTTTTTAAGAGAGCTAACATCTGATTAGTGTCTGAAACTGAAGATATATTTAGCATGACTTAACTTTCCTCTCAAATAATTATACTAAAAATTAAAGCATTGAGAAGTAGCATTTGTCAAGCTGAATTTATTTTTTAATTTTTAATAGTTTTAGCTACATATGTAGCTGTAATAAGTTTGGACTTTATAGTACTTATTTATTAATTTTTGCCTTCTTTATGAAAACAGTTTGAGGTGCAGTTTCCTTCTTCTGTCAAAGTCATCCTCTTGGGTCATGCTTCTTCAGAAGGCCCCTGCATCGAAGTGAGACAGAAAGAAAGGGGAGGGATTCATAGAATCAGTGGACAACACATGTCTCAACACGTATGTGGCTATGGTCTTGGCAGCATCCCAGTAAAATAAAGGTATATTATTTCCAGGGACTTAATTTCCCTCACAGTGTGAAAGAGCAATAGGAAACACAAGTTTGGAAAAGAGGCTGGAAATGAAAAATTCAACTTAATGAGATCAATTGTGAACACTAGGAGTTTGTTCATGAGGGTTTTTTTGTTGTTTTTCTTTCTTTTCTTTTCTTTTTTTCTTTTTTTGTAGTTTTGGTAGCCATCATCCTTATAGATATCACACCTACCCTAAAGGACATATGATTTCACTTTCGAGGGGATTTTTCTGGCATTTAATGAGTCATAGCTGTAGTTAACACTACTTGCAGTAGCTGGTGGTATAATTTGGAGGTGCTTTCTGTTCTGCTGTTGAGATATTAAAATGGAAAATATGAGCCCAGAAATGATTTCTCCAGGGATGCACATACATGGTTACAGTTCATAATGGGCCTGTCAACATCTCCTCTGCCCTTCCTTGGGGGAGATTTTGTCTCTTGACGCAGTTTTGAGTGAGAGTTTCATAAGTGCTGAGTCTCGTACCTTTTACAGTAAAATATTTGTCCAGATGAAGTCATCTCCTTCGGAATTTGAGATTTCCCTCTGAAAATATGGCTAAACTTGCAAGCTGTGAAGAATCATCATAATTCATTTAGAGATGCCTTTTGGGCAGCTGAATCCACTGGGAAATTTCTGGAGTATAGATTTGGGGGAGTTAGGCAGGCTGAAGAGCTCTGCCCCCAGATAAGTGGCCCTTAGGGAATTTGCCATATCCAAAGGTGAGAGGGACTATGGGAAATGGGTTTGTTGAAAAGTTAATCAAGTTCTTATGTCTGGGACCTTTTCATAATTAACATTTATTATATACACATTGATAAAATTGGGAAGTATTTACTCTGATGTAATGGGGCTATAATTTTTTAAAATTTAACTTAAATAATAAAGTGATCTGTAGCATTACACTACAGTAATACTATAGTATTACTATACAGGTAACACTATGAGGCTGATTTGTTACCTTACTTCTTAGCTCAGAAGGCAAGTAGAGATGTTTCATAATCTGTCCTTGACATTGTATGCTTTTTCCCAGTGGGCCCATGACTGTCCAAATGTTTCTGTAAGGAAAGTCCCCTTGAATAGAAGTGGCTTCTTTGATCATGAAAGCAGAAGAAAGAGATCCTCCATATGCATAGTAAGAATGAATAACCCTCCATTTGTGAGGTAATAGCCTGTTATTTAGACCGGGGGCCACAGGCCTTAGGAGATGTAGGGTGGGGGATTCCTGTGCCTGGCCACTGGGACACCAAGGCCCCATCTCTGCCGAGCACCGCAGTGCGGCCTTTACATATTTTTCAGTCTGGACCTCCATTTTCTCAGTTACTGCTTAAAAAGTATAAAAATTCCCTCTTCCCCTTTCTTTCCTCCCCCCTTCCTTCCCTTCCTTTTTTCCTTTAAAATTTAATGAGTATGCTCATACATGCTAGAGAGTGTTCCAGGCGTGGGGACGGAAGTAGTCCCTTGAGACGATGACTATGATATAGTGCCTCAGATAGTCACAGGCTGGGCTCCAGAAAGGAGGAAATACAGGTGTGGGCAGGAAGATTATGTGTTTAATTTTGGCTGTGTTGAGTTTTAAGAGCTGGGCACACATGTCAAGACCTTGGTACAGTGCCTGACACATAATTGCCTGAGATACTAACTAAATGGAAATCATCATCAGTGCTCTTCTTTGGTCATGTGACCTTGGGCAAGCCCTCCACCATTCTGGGTGTCTGTGTGCTCTTCTGAAAAGAGAGATGGTTGGATAAGATGAGTCCAGAAGTCACTTCCTCCAGCAGAGACTGGCGCCCTCTATATATTTCCTGAACACTTGCCTGATGGCAAGTGCCTCCTAAGAACACCTGCAGCTCTCTAGTGCTTTCTTTCTGATCATGGGCACACACTCTGCCATTATAGGGCAAGCTTCAGAAGTGGCAGAGAGTTAATGACCCTGGGAGAAGCCCTCAATTGGTGATGGATGGGGAGTTGGCAGGCAATTCCAGGATAACTCTCCCAGGGTAACTCTGAAGCATATCCGTCCAGTCCCTGCAAGACTGAGTCCTAGTTGCCCTCGGTGACAGCTGCCTTATTAACTCACATTTTATTGACTTCTTTCCCTTTTCCTGTCTCACTTCTTCACTCCCCTACCACTCACTGTTTTCTGGTGTCACCTCCTGTGTTCAGCAGAATAATGTCCCCTGAGAGATGTCCACACCCCAATCCTGGAACCGTGAATCTATTACCTTACATGGCAAAAGGGACTTTGCAGATATGGATTAAATTAAGGATCCCAGGTTGGGGAGGGTAGTCTAGATTATTCAGGTGGGCCCAATGTAATCACAAACATCCTTATAGGTGAAAGAGGGAGGCAGAGGAGTCAGATTCAGAGAAGGAGGTACAATGACAACAACAGTTAGAGGGAGATTGGAAGATGCTACACTGCTGGCTTTGAAGATGTAGGAAGGGACCACAGGCCAAGAAATGGAGATGGCTTCTAGAAGCTGGAAAAGACAAAGAAATGGATCCTCCCCTAGAGCCTCCAGAAGGAATGCAGCCCTGCCAACATCTTGATTTTAGCCCAGTGAGACCCATTTGGACTTCTGACCTCCATAGCTGTAAGAAAATAAATGTGTATTGTTTTAAACTACTAAATTTGCAGTGATTTGTTACAGCAGCAACAGGAAACTAATAAATAAACTATTTCTTCATGAATCTTTGCTTCAGCATCTGCCTCTGGGGGAACCCAAATTAAGACACTTCCCAGTCTGATATTGTATGCTTTTTTCTATCTCAGTTAAAATCTCAATGTTTTTCAGTTGCTCAAGAACAGTTAGTTATTATGTCCTTCTATATGCTTGTTGTTGCTCTAAGGAGAGTCACAAAGATGAAATGAACTCAGCCCTTCCCTGCACAGAGCTTACAATCTAACAGTGGAAATAAGAAATGCCACAAAAATTCTAGCATGTGCCTTATACTATTGAGTGCATTTTCTCTCAATAGTCAAATAATTGTAAGTATGTATTAAGCATCCACTGCGAACCTCGATCAAAGCATCAAGTATATAAATATATTTAATACACAATGGTGTATATAAATATGTATCATAGTCACTGCTAACAAAAAACACATCCTCCAATCTAATTTTTAATAAAATGATAGTATCATCCTAAAAGAGACCAATCTCATTTTGTCAGTAGAAAAAAGGAAGGAGAACAAGGAGTTCTAAGTGAAAACAATGCAGCGATCCCATTTTAGGGAAACTGAAACACTGATTTCTCCTAGATTCCCATAAAAAGCATGGAAAGTTTATTTTGTTCCCAAGGAAATTCACTGTTGTTTAGCTTCTGAACCATCAGCACATTAAAAAATTTAAAATTTACTGCAGCATTTTGGCTGTGAAATACACTGAAAGAAAGTTGAAGTCAGATTCACAAGATATGAGTTCGAATCCTGGTTCTGTCACTTCATGAAGTCATGACCTCTCAGGCAAAAATGTAACTGTTATGAACTGCAGCTGTTAAATAACAACCGTCATCGGAGCCTCTAAAATCAGTCAGCCTGTGGAGGCCAGCACACACAAACATCCAAGCTTTTTCTCTATTTTATATTGTTGGGCATCTAGAAGTAAGCTTTTCCAAGCAGTTAGGCTGAAATTCTGGAATCCCTGTTCCTTTCATTTCTGCTTGCAAATGGCCAAATTCTCTCCCTACCCACCCTTCTTTTGTTGTAATCCCTTTGTTAAATGCAGTCAAGAGCAGCCAACACATGCTAAGCAAGTATTTCGCTGCCATATAACGTGTCATCTCTCTTTCTGACCTCTGATATCCAGTTCCTCTTTGCTTGTTACCTGAGGGCTAAGCCATTTCTAAATACATTATTAGGTCCTGGTTATGGTAGCTCCTCACTTTGAGGTTCAAATATCTCCATTACGGTAGGCTGATTGCTGCAACACAAAGCTAATTGCTGGAACAAACAACCTGAACATTTCTGTGGCTTAACACAGTTTAGTTTTTGTTTGCATTGGAACTGAATCAGGCATTTGGAGGGAAGGCTTCCATGTGGGGATTCAAGGACTCATACAGGCTTCTTCCATCTTGTGGCACCTCCATTTTCAATCCGTGTGCTCCATGGAATGGCATGAGAGAATGGCCGATCCCACAAGACTGACTTGGAGGTGACACACATCACTCCTGCCTTTGACAAGAACTTTGACCATACTGTTGACCAAAAGTTGATTACAGGGTCCCATCCAGGATGCAAGGGAGGTGGGGCAATGTGAACTCCAGCTTAGCATAAATCTTTAGTCATCAGCTAGCCATCTCTGCCTCCCCATGTTTACTTCAAAATGTTACTATTAATATGTGGGTTAAAAATGCAAAATGAATGTGAGAGTTTCTTTTAGAGTCAAACGTTTGGTATAAATGAGACAGATTATTTTTTTCAAAGAAACCTTGTTACCCATTATGATTGGATTCTTCGGGTAGTTCATATAGCTTGGACTTGAGCCCTAATCGCTGGGTCTTAACATTGCTCTTATGGGAAAATGCCTTCCCAATTCCAAACCCCTGGCTTAAAACAAGCTCTTGCAACTTATTTCATATGTTAGTAGCTTCCTCTATTAGCTTTGTAGAGTGCATGTTAATTTGATTTAACTTCTACTTTATCATAGTTCATATTTAAACCATAAAGCAAATTTGTATTTGGCTTGGGGTTTTATGTTAATTCTATGTCTTGTCTGTGTTAAAGATAAAGTGGAATTGCCCCCTCCACCCCTAGGCTTCCAGAGTCATTAGTGACATTTATTGACTACTAATTGTGTCAGGTGCCCTCTAAGCACATTAAGTTCATTCTCATTTGAATCTTCCCAGTAACTCTGCAAGGTATGCATTATTATCTCTATTTGATTATTGAGAAAACCTCAGACAGGGTATTTTAGTTTTCTATTGCTGTGTAACAGATTATTACAAACATAGTGGGTGTGTTCTTTACTGGAGTCTCCTGGGGAGAATCTGCTTCTGAGCTCATTTAGGTTGGTGGCAGAATTCAGTTCCTTGTGCTTGTAGGACTGAGATGCCTGTCTCCTTGCTGGCTATTGACAGCAGGTCTTTCTCAGCTTCAAGAGGCTGCGAGCATTCGTTGGCTTATGGTTCCTCCATCTTCAAAGCCAGCGATGGCATGTCAAATGTTTCTCATGCTTCCGATCTCACTGACTTCTTGCTTTTAAAGGGCTAATATGATTAGAGCAGGCCCACCCAGATAATCTCTATATTTAGGGATAAGTCACTTGGGACTTTAATTATGTCTGCAAAATCTGTTTGTAGCAGTACCTAGATTAGTATTTGATTTATTAACCATGGAATGGGAATCTTGGGAAGCTATCTTTAGAATTTTGCCTACTACAGTAACTAAGTTACCTGAATTCACATGACTAGAGAATAGTGAGTAAAGCAAAGATTTGAACCCCAATCTATCTGGCATTAGAGTCTATGCCTTTTCTATCTGTCAGGTTACCCCTCTATGAAAATAAGTGGTGGGAATTATCCCAAGAGAATGTTCTAGAAGGAAAACCCAGCTCCAAATTCTAACCTAGAGGCATGTCTTAGTTCATTTGTGTCAATGTAACAAAATACCACTTAATACAAATTAATACTGCTGTTTATAAACAAAAGAATTTTATTTCTCACAGTTCAGGAGGCTGGAAAGTCCAAGATCAAGGCACCTGCAGGGTCAGTGTCTGGTGAGGACTGCTCTCTGCTTCAAGATGCTGCTTTGTTGCTGCATCCTCCAGAGGTGAAGAACTCTGTGTTCTCACAGGGCAGAAGGGATAAAAGGATAAAAAGGGGCCTAAGCTAGTTTCCTCCAGACCTTTTATTAATATAAGGCATGGAGGTCAGAGCCCTCATGACCTAATCACTTTTCCAAAAGGCCCCACCTCTTAATACCACCACAATGGGTATTAAGTTCAATATGAATTTTGGAGGGGACAAAAATGTTCAAGCCATAGCAAGGCATATTATTTAAATAATTGTTACACTTAAAATATAGATTTAGTATTTTAAAATTGTGCATTAAAGCATAACTGGCTTTTTCTAAAATGCCACCACCAAAGAGATGGTATGATTGTGGGTTATATAGACAGATCTGGATAAATTCCAAGAGCTACCATGACTTGCCCCAATTCCCCAAGCCTCAGTTTATAAGGGATAATAATAGTATCTTATGGTTGCATTGAGAGACTGAAATGATAACATTTATATAATATTTGTCATAGTTCCTGGGATACTTTAAGCATTCAATAGTCGCTAACCACCACCACAATCATCACATCATCATAATCATCATCACCATGTTGTATCATCACCAACCATCCACCCAGATAGATAGCTGTTATGTATTAAACATATTATCAAATATTTATAATTTCATATCAATAGCATATACAGTAAGTCATATTCATTCATTAAATGAGCAGAAAAAATTATTCTATGACCTCAGTTTTAGCTTGCATTTGCCTCTGAAATCTCAACTGTGGATTAGTAAATGTAATACTTAGTAATTTTTTGATCTTATGTTTTCTCTGCCCTTCCTGTAATTTAGATTTCATCTACTTGATTCTGAGTCTATCAGTAACTTAAATGAATATATTTAATGTCATAGCTCATGAGACTTAGTGTTACTTTCAGAGCCCTCCTCTCAACCTGCCCTTCTCCTGTCTCCTCTTGATCCAGGACCCATTATTATAAAGTTTTCTAACACATGTTTCATTTTACTTATACTCCAGACTTGAGCTTGCTGTAAACAAGAAATTTATTTTTAGATCTTTTTGCTCTGCATTTTATTCAGAGCTTTTCTCTTTCTGCATTTTCACCACATTCCTAGGCATTTGCTCAGCCAACATTTTAAATGTGAGAAAAATAAGTGCCATGGAAGGAAGACTTTGTGGCAGTCAACAGAAGTGCCTCTGTGACACTTCTGTGGAAGGAAGCTTGAGAGCCCTGGGTGGTTTAAGCAGAAATTTGAATGGAGAAGTATGAAGAACAGAAGTACAAGGAGGAACCTCCAAGAGTGTTTATAAGCAGTATATGCTAAAGAAAATGTGGGGCTACTCAGACTTCAATTAGGATAGGGGATGTGATTGGGAGAGGCCACCATGGTGCAGACATCCACCCACCCCAAACTTCTATAGAAGTCAGCAATAGAAATGCCCAATGGTGTAGTAATGTTATAATTGGTGCTAGAGTCAGAGTTTGGGTTTTTATCAACTTACGTGGATTTTGCATGTTATTAAAATATAAGCTAGAGGAGAGGAATTTCTAATTAACAAAACCTGAAATCTGTTCTAGTGCTGCTACCTTCCCCCAACACCTTAACTAGCCACCCACAACATCCTTTACAAATTAACGTGCCTTTTTCACTTTCCATGTTAACCTTTTAGCATCCATATCATCCCCCTTGTCTAAAACAGGGCTTCTCAACTGTGGCACTATTGACATTTGGGGCTGGAAAATTTCTTTGTGGTGAAGGCCATCCTGTCCAGTGTGGGATGTTTAGTAGCATCTCTGACTTCTACCCTCTAGATGCCAGAACCCCTCCCCAAGTTCCTACAACCAAAAATATCTCCAGACACTGTCAAATATCCCCTGGAAGTCAGGATTGTCTGCTCTTAAGAACCACCAGTCTAGAACCCCCTCTTTCCTCTGCTCTACTAATCCTTCCTTGTTCTCCTTTATAGCTGTGCTCAAAGCTCACCTGCATAAAGCTCTGAGCTTCCCCATCTCTAGGCACCTTCTGTCCTGCTGGGCCTAGACATAGGTTTTGCCAATTATGTATTTGCCATAGCTTCCATATGTAATAAGTCAATATTTGTTACTCCTTCTATATGTAAGGAAGGAATAAGATTATGACTTCATTTTTTAAAAATTTCTCTGGAGTTCCTATTAGCATATTCCATGTACCATGGCCTCAGTAAAACTTTGATGCAATGAGTAAAACTACAATTTTCTATTACTAGCCAGTTGCATTGCTTGATTTTTATTTCCTTATCTGCTTTACCATTACTGAATTGCCTCAGGGTCCAAGAAAATTAATCTTTAGTATCTCTCTTTAGATACAAATATAAAGAATTGTATTTCTTTCAGTCTGCTGAGAACTTCCAATGTATTCATTTGGTGATGAATACATTTCTAAAGTAAATATCTATCCCCAACATGCTTTGGACCACTGTAGCTTTCAACTACATGACATGAAATGTGCCTGGGTATCTTGACACCACACCATTTTTGTTGTAGATTCGGTAGTTGTTTTGTGTGCAATTGATAGACTTTTTTCTAGTTCCTTTCTGTGATTTAATTTTGTGATACTTATGTCTAACAGACAATTTCAATGTCTTCCCATGTCCCCTTAGCATTCACTCCACACCTGGAAGGCTACTTATTGGGAACACCTAAAACTCTACACCTGAGGGCTTTTTTCTGACAATGAGAACTGCTGAGGAGTTAATGACCATGAAAGCAGCCCTCAACCAATGATGGATGGGTGGTGAGTTGGTGAATAGCTGCCCCAGATTCTAGTCCCTCAATTGGGACAACTCTGAGACATATTTTATATTGTCTCTCAGTGTTACCCAGCAGGATTGAGCTCAAGTTGCCCACAGAAGTAACTTGTGTGATAGCACACCTCTGTTGATTTCTTTCCTTTCTCTGTCTCACCTCCCAAATAAACTATTTACACTCAAATCCTTATCTCAGAGTCCATTTGTAGGAGACCCCAAACCAAGACTCTATGTTATAAACATGGCAATCTGATTTGTTTAGAGAAATATTGAGCTAATTCACAAAGATTTGTGCATGAAATACTGTTGGTCAGTGTTGTCAGCAGGCATTCTGAGGCCTACACTCTGGGTGGGCCAGACTGCATCAGGGATGGTTGTGTACTGATGTGTATGTCTGTGATGATGTGGACGTTATTATTTCTCTTGGTTTTGTTTTGAGTAAAGCTTTTGGAAATTGTGTTTTCCCACAAGTTCCACAAATGTTTCCACATTTTAGAAATTGTTTGAGCATGCTCTAAGCCATGACTTTGAAAGTCAAACAGTTTGGCTGGTGATATTATTTTTAAAGAAACAAAACAGTTTTGTTTTTAATTTTGGCTTTTGTTATGCTTTGCAATCCTTTTCTGCTCTAACAGCCTTAACTTACTTTGTCTAGTGCTTGGTTTTGCATAATACTCATGGAGGTATTTCGTAGACATTTTTGTATGGATATGATTGTAATGAATTTTCACTGGTAATACTTTACATTCTAAAGCTCTTATACATATAATATTTTATTTAATCCTCACAAACACCCTGAATAATAGGATTATAATCACAGTTTAATGAAAGAGGAAACTGAGTTCCAGAGAGTTTCTGTTTGTACTTTTATCTTGTCATGAATTAACATAAAAGTTTTATTTGTGTGATCAGCAATTCTGCAAACACAACAAAGAGGGAGAATGTAATCTAAATGGAAGCAGGGTGTATATTAGCAAAACTGTAGGAAGGTTGGGGTGAATGGATACAGACCTTACCAATGGCCCTAGGTCTGTTCTTCTTTTAGATTTGTTAATTTACCACATTCTCATGTAAGGAAAGGAAAGAACAAACATTCCCTATATGCTAGCATTGTTTTGCAAAATGAACACTAAATGAGACAGAGACCAAAACAGCATTTTCCCAGTGCTTTTCTTACCTTCCAGGAAATCTCCTTCAGTATTGCTGTCAGTCTGCAGTGGATTCCCAGAACCATTAAAGCTATAGCCTGTCGTTCTTGCCTTACCAGTCAGGAGACCATGGGCACAGTCTTTATCTTGATCGCACCAAATTCATACCTGGAGTGATGAGGAAATGCATCACTATCTAAGTTAGAGGTCAGGTCTAAAGCTGGTAGATGCTGTTCCTTTCAGGAACAAGAATCTTGCCTTTGATATCCAGCTCTGAGTCTTCACTTGATAATTGCCATTCCTGATGTTGGACTCAATCTGGTTTCTTGAACCTTTGCATGTTGTCTGTTGTTGGTACCTGAGCTGTTCCTATGGGAGCCAGTTAACTCCCTTCAGTCCTTCCACCAGCAATGGACCTGAGTTATGACTAAGTCATTCTGCACTGAATATAATTCAGTTGGGAAAACAGAAAGCTTTAGATATTTCAAGAATAAACAGATTTAATAGAGAAGTTAGAGGCTTACTAAAGGATTAAAAAGAACTGCAACTAGCATTTAAGAAATTAGAATGGGGTGGAGGTGGGGGTAGGAAGAAGATGAGGGAGGAAAACTTACCTATCAGGTACAGTGAACACTGTAAGCATTAAACAATGTATCCATGAAACAAAAACATTTGTACCCCCTTAATATTTTGAAATAAAAAAATAAATTAGGATGATAGTAACGACAAGAAAGCACCACTGATGATCTCAGTACCTGTTATACCTGGAAGCACCTAACAACACCTCCCACTGTCCATCTGCCCAAACTTAGACATCTACCTGCCATTACCATACTGAGCTTTGGCTTCTCTTCGGCCTTGTGAGTGGGTCTCATTTGCCTGAGCTCACCTGAACTGTGATGGCAAAGAGTCTGGAAGATGTAGTCCCCAAACTTCTACCCTCTGGGATATATGATAGAATATAAAGAATATAGTTTTGAGTAGCCTACTGATAGTTCAGACAATAGTCCATCTCTAGAAATTTTCTGAAACTGATCTGTAAGCCTGGGGTACTCGAAGAATAGGACGTTAGTCCTCCAAAACTGAAGGTGCTAAGAAAAACATTTCTGATTTGGGTCAGGCCAACTGAAATCAGGGATAAATAACAACTGAGAACATGATGACCCTCAAAATTAAGATTCTGTAATAGTTGTAGTAGCTGTTGATATGAAACAGGAAGAGACTGGGACCTATGCTTTAGGTAGACCTACCAGGAAAATTGGGCAACTGTATATTCATGTCCTTGCTATATATGGTACAGCTGTACTCTGGGATTTCTTCACTTTCTGGTAAAATATGTTGCGTGCTTTGATCAGCTGGCTGAGTGTCTTCTTTACTCCTGTATGCCAAGGTCAAATTCTTTAGATAAGTCTGCTCCTTCAGAGATAGACCTTGAGAAAAGTCTCCAGGAAGCAATGGGGATCATCCAGGAGGTCATCTTTGGACACCTGCTCCATCAAACCCATCCCATAGTGCATGAGACCTGGCCAGAAGTGGTAGAACCATTTTTAGGGCTATTTTTAATGTCATATTCTACTTGTCAATCTGATTCATAGCATTTGCTTCCAGAAGCTTGTGCTTTTGGCTTAGATACAAGACTGGAAGGCTGAAGCATCCGTGAAATTGACTTAATGCTACATAAAAATGTTATTGCATGCCACAAGTCATAAAGTCTGATTTATTCCTCATAGAATGCTAGCATCTTTTCATCATTATGTGAAGTAGTCTTTGTATATTCATTATTAGGTTTGGGGAAGAAATTTTTACTGTATTTAGATTAATTAATAGTAAATATCAAATAATGATCTATTTTTTCCTCAGGAATACATTATAAAACCAGAACTCTGTAAGAGAAATTGTTATCTTGGATAAGTCAAATAAAAGGTGCTATACCTAAGCACTTAGGAGCCTTTAATTTCATCCAACTAAGATAGAAACTTCAAATTTTCTTTATACCTTATTAATACTTCTAATTTATTTTTTCTAGGGAATTTGTGTTGGGAGTTGTAATCAATGTTATTCTGAATATTTAAAAAAATCTGGTTGGAAAATACTTCACAGAGATTGTATCTAATATTGAAATTTTGTTTTTATATGATTAGCAAGTAAATAAAAGGCATAATAACCTAATAATGAAAATATTAAATTTTAAGATTATTTTCCAAAGTAAATGCAATTCATTACTTGGAAACTGTATTCTTTCATCTGTAAATATTGGAAATCTCCCTTAGTTGTACTGAGTACTTATTTATCATCTATTCTTACTATCATTTTATTTTTTTTTCTTGGAATGAAAGCACTTTTTACACCTTATATGATTTTTTCATATGATGTTGACAATGATAACATGTCAGCAAAATGTTTTATAAGAGAGTAGTTTTGGGGGCTGAATCTAACACTTTATGACCTTTAACACGTGGATGCTTCAGATCTCTGGACTAATGAAAAGGTGACAAGTCAAAACTAAGAATACTAGGAGACATGTTACCAAAAATAAAGCCTGCAAGAAATCATCCTAAGTTGATCAACAATAATTTATCAAAGGATATTATGTTTTACCTTATAGGAGGAACTAAGAATAGGGATATTTGTTCTAAAATTCAACTTCATTTTTATTTTAAGTATAAATATAAATTTGAATTTCTGCTAATTCTTCCTAGATATAAGTTGTAATGTGAAATTAGGAATTACCAGCCATGATCAAGTTTCTAATTGTTATGAATGATGAATATATGCAAAGTATGTTTCCAATATTTGTATAAATGTGCTATTGTTCTGGCTCATAGTAGTATCTTTCTGATTATTAGGTGGATGTGTACTTATATGCATATGCACACATGTGAGAGAGAGAAATGCTTACTCTTCTTGATGAATGTGCTAATAAATATATACATCTTGTGGGAATTCATTCCATTGAAAATAAGCTAGAAAGAACAATAATACTTGATTTTCTTCATGACACATTTCCATAATGCCTGCTCTATTATCCGTGTTATTTATATACATGAACTTCATTATTATTATTAAATTGGATTCTTTTATTATTTTTTAATAAGCGGGTATTCCAAGTTTTGGCTCCCTTAATTAAAATTGGTAATTAATTTCTTCAAGGAATTTTAATATTGGTAAATTGCTTATTTCAGATGAATTAACTTAATATCATTTTTGTTTTCTTATGAGTTTTCTAATAAAAGGGTATTTTTTCTCTCTTTCTTCTCTCTTTTTAGCTCAATGTCTTTTTTAAAAATGGTATTAATGTATGGGTATAATTATGCATTTATCCCAGGTGCTCAATGGCCATTATGTTTTTTTTTTAAAATCACTTTTGTTTTCTCTCCAAAGCAGAAGTTAGTCCAATACACATGGTATAGAAATTTCACAGTTGAGCAATTAAATTCAAAATATAACAGCTGGCGAGTATTCAAAGTAATAAAGTTCCAAAAATAGAAAGTGAATCAAATTAACATAAAGGCATTATTAACTTTTTCTGGGTGGCGTGAGTTTGCAAAAGTCTTGGGTAATTAGATTTGCTTATTCTCAAAATAGCCAGTGAACCTTGAGTGACATTGCATTTCAAAGGTGAGAGCCAGAGGGAAGGTCGCTGTTGGTATTGGAGTGGCAAAGAAGAGGTTTCACTTCGAAATCATCTAGGGTAGTGCCGGCTACTCTATTTTGAAATTTTTAGCTAGATGCTCTTAAGAAGTTATTTCATTTCTTTGTGGGAGTCAGAAAGTTAAATAATCCCTAGATTTGGAACTTTAGGTGGTTTTAAAATTTTTCCCTTTTTAAAAATAGTTTTTTTATGTTGTTTATATCTTCCTAACATTCAAGTACTAATAAAGTTATTTTTATTTTGAAATGAAACAACTCCAAATAATAACCCCATTGTGTGGTATCATTGGCTCTAAGCTTCATGTTTTCTTGATACGTCAATTATATGATAATAGGCTTTTAAAAATTGATACAGGAACATTTTAAGAGCATATGAATGAATGATCATGACATTTCCATTACAAACTGCTAGTAGTCAGTTTCACAGACTACTGATACAGATCTGAGGGCAGTTCCCCAAAGTAATATGGTAGATCTACTGTTTTGAAAGACAGTGTTCATTTTATATAACTTCTGGAATGTTCTTGAAAAGAATTACACACAGATCTTTTATTTAGTTCCCTCAGTGCAGCTGACATTCATTTTGTTGTTATTTTTGTTATTCAGATCAGCCCCAGTCCCAGGATGATGCATTGCCCCTGTTGCCCTTGCTTTCTTGCCCTCCCTATAGCTACTGCTCCCTTTTCCAATCCTTAGGGTATGGCAACACTTCATGTTGCCCATAGATAGAGTCAGCACTGCCTCCAGCTCCTTGCAAAGGACATCCTGTATCTCCTGCCACAGCAGCTTCAGTGGTAGGCCTACAGTGCTTTCCTTCTGTGGATGGTGCCACTGGCCTCCACCTGAGTTTGCTTCACTGAGCTCACCATGCATGGACATCTGGATGTTGTGCCCTTGGTGTTCATGTGGGACAACCAATGTTTCCCAGTACCAAGGAGGTCAGGGCCTCCTGCAGCTTCCTAGGAGATGGATAGGGAAAGTTGAAATCGCTATTCTATTTTTATTGAGAGCTGGTGGAAGATTTGGGTTGGCCCAATATAGTTTTATTTCCTTTGGGGTAATAGCCAAACTTGGTTTTATTTAATGTATCAATTTTTAAAAACATTATTTCATTTTTATAAACTTATTAATGTTGAATAGATTATGTATGCACATAGTTGAAAATTAAAGTGGCCTAAAACAATATGTGCCTTTTAAAGGTCTCCCTCCCATCTTAGTCCCGAGTTTACCATTTTATTTACCCAGAGACAACATGCGATACCAATGTCTTGCATACCTTTCCATTCTTCCTGTGATAGTGTTTGTGTTTATAAGTATGCATATCTCTATCTCTATGTATACCATTTTTGTACAAATGATAGTATACAATTTCTTCCACTTAACATACCTTGGAGATAGTTTTATATCTCTGAATGTATTTATGCATCCTTCTTTTTAAGGGCTTCATAATATTCCATTATATGGAAATTAATTATAGAATAGTGATCCCTTAATTTATTTAACCTGTCCCTTAGTGATGGAGATTTCTATTGCTTAGGGTCCTTTGCTTTGGATCAAGTGTTGACAAACATTTTCTGTAAGGGTCATATAGTTAATGTTTTAGGCTTTGCAGGCCATGTGATGTCTGTTGAAACCATTCCACTCTGTATCATAGTAGCAGCCATAGACTATATGTAAATGAATGGGTGTGGCTATGTTCTAATCAAACTTTATTTACAAAAACAGGTAGCAGTTCAGATGTGGCCCCTGCTCCGGATGATCAGTTTTGAGAGGTACTATCTTAGCACCTAGCACTGTGACTGGCCTGCAGCAAGTGCTTAATAGATATGTGTTGATTGATTGATGAGTTAATTTATGTGGAAATTTATCATTAGAAATAAGGAGAATGCTAAACAATAAAAGATTTAAAAAAGACATTGGTATCAAAAAGGAGCTAAATGGAAAATACATGCCTTTTAAGGGTATTCAATTTTTTGGTAATTTTAAAAAAAAATTACAGTGGTGGTTTGACTTATTTTTTAAGTGTAGTAAACAGAAATGAGAAAATGGTATAATGGAGGAAGGATTAATATTCCTCTTCGTAGCACTATTACTCTTAGAAATGTTGCTTCCTGCCCTCTGAACTATGAGTCTCACCAGTAAACTCAGATTCGCCCACAAAGCCAAGTATAGTAACATAGCTCATGGTTTTAAAGCCATTTGGTTTTAGATGGTGAGAGTATCTTCTTGCAAATGAGTGTCATCCTTGTGATGTCCACTTATGAATGTCCTACATAGACTTTTTCCTCCTTCTGACTCTAACCAGGGGTACTAGATATCACATGACAGTACTTCGCCTTTCATTACACACTAAATTGATGCTTTTGAATTATTTGAAGTTCTGGATCAGAGATCAGCAAACTAAGGCCTGTAGGCCAATTCCAACCTACTGCTTATTTTTGGAAATAAAGTTGTATTGGAACACAGTCACACTCATTTGTTTGCATATTAATTGTGGCTACCTTTACATTACAATAGTCAACTTGAGTAGTTGAGACAGAAGATAGAACTCACAAAGATGAAAATATTTACTATCTGGCCCTTTATTAAAAAAAAAGTTTGCCAACCCCTCTTTTAGATTGTACTATTTTTCCCAACTTTGAGAAGCTGGTGCTTTCTTCTCTGAAGTTATGGAGTCTATTATTATTTTTCAGAAAGGAGACCTTGCAATGAGCCTTTTATTTAGCTTTTAAATAACAGGCATAATTGTTTGGTTGATTTGTCTTTTCAGCATAATGAACTCCTAGTTTGTTTGTTGAGCAGACAGTTATTAAACATCTGTTATGTTCAAGTCTGGGAATACAAAGGCAAATAAGATTGATTTCCTGTTTGGAAAAGAACTTGGGGGCCAGTCGTTGACATGAATAAATAAATCAGTGATTAGAGGGAGTGACAGAAGTGTGAAGGAACTGCTATGAGAGGAGTAGCCCTCCATATTATCCTGGAGGACAGCAAAGGTTTGCCAGTGCAGGAAGGTGAAGTTTTGAAGGATGACTAAGAGTTGGACAAAGAAGGAAGGAGAAGGCATTCCAGGCAGGCAGAGGGTACACTTAACATGTACAAAGATGCTAAGTCCTTAAACTGCTTTAAACACCCTGAGGTAATGGAAGAAGCAGTGACAGAGAAAGACCCTTTTCATGAAAGACCAAGAGCACGGATGATGTAAGAAGTGAAAGTGGTATTGCCTCCCCCTTCCATACCACCACCAGTCCCCAGTGGGCCATGACCTAGAGATTGCCAGAACATGAAGAACTCTGATGTTCTGGAGGACCTGTTGCCATCTCTGATCCCTTCAAAAGAAGTGAGAATGAAGATCTGTCACTTCAGCTGAAAAATAGCTGTGGACAGAGCAAATAAATTGACAGAGGCCAAATGACAGGTCCTGGTAAATCCCCAAAGCAGTTAATCTGGAGATAGAGGGAATTTACATGACTTCACTCTAGAATTCTCCATAGGGGAAGCATCTTTATGGAACTGAGTAACACTTCTCCTTTTCAAACTCTAGCTAAAGCTCTTTATCTTAGAAGAGCAACTAGAATTGATAAAGTCTTCATGACCCTCTGCAGCCCAGTTCAACTTAAAACCAAGAGAGAAGAAAACAAAAGCAAATTAAGCCCATTCCGTTGCCAGAAAGAAGTGTTATTTGATTTTTATTTGCATCTGAATGTTCCTTGGAAAAGAACATGACATTTGGCAATGTGCAAATGCCTGTTGACAGTCCTCCGACATCATTTTCCGTTTCCATTGCCTCACTCAGCACGAGGGCTCGCCTAAGCTTTCCAGTCAACGATGAAGCCCAGATGTTATGGATAAACCACAGGCTTTGGGGGGAAAGTAAGCAAACATCAATAATAAATAATGCCTTGAGGTCATGCTGCAGCCCCCCTCTAATTATCACGATGGTCAGGCTTCATCATTCCCCAAGCAGATTGCTTGGATTTTAATTTTGGCAGCAAATAACATGGAGCATAAAGGCTCGTGAATGGTAGTTCCAGCCCAATAATTCCAGGTGATGGACCCATTCCAGCTTTCTTTAACTTGGTGATTTGAGTGTGCATCGTGGTGGGTCTACTCGCCTTTTCTGTCTAGAATGATTTAGAGAGGCCCCTCCCAGTCTGGGTTATTTCTCACCCATACATGTCGTTGGAGGCCAGATTAGTTGTAAGTATAATTTGGGAATTAAGATCTGCTCAAAAGCAAGCCTGGGTTTGATTAGCAGGTTGTAGGTTAGAAACTTCCTTTCTTGTGATCTGATCCCAAATCCCCATTTTATATTGTGGTACCTATAAAATTTTTCTAATTAAGGATGACTTGATGGTACCTAACATGGGAATAGTTTTTGGATGAAGTTCCTTGTACTTACAGTTTTTTTGTGTGTGATAATTAGCACTGGGATGAATCACAAGGCTCATCTTTGGAAAAAGGGAGTGTCTGTTCTTATTTCTAAAGTATTATTTACAAAATGATGCTGTTCATGCTTTGACTCCTGTAATATCCCTATTCATTTCTTTCATGATTTTTTTTTTTACTTTTCAGTAAAAACAAAGAAGTAATGGTTAAAATTCAAGAGATTGTTGTGGCTATTGGGGGTAAAACTTGCAGCCTGTTGGTGTCATTTGCTACCTATACAAGCTCTTAGTATTTTAATTCTGTTGCAGCATTGGGGCTGCTATCTTTCTCATCACGAGTAATCTAGCATTCATGCTGCATTCTATTCGTAGCTGTCATACTGTGTTTGACACGGTGTTTTCAAAACTTTGATCTGCTTCCAGAAAAAACTTTTACATGGGTGGTAGGATTTATAAAGGAAACTGTCAACTGAATAACAGGTATTACCTTCTTGGAAGGAGCAAAACATCAAACACCAACATCTCCTTTTTTCCCTTCTCCTCCTCCTCTTCTTCTTTTCCACTTTTCTATTATCAAAGCCCAGTTTTTTGTAACTTTATGTTTTTATTGCAGTGTCATTGTACTCTTCAATAGCAATGTCCAAGGATAGAAAATGTCATTATTGTTGTAGGGTAAGAAAAAGGAAAAACAACTTATTTCAATGAAGATTTCGTGAACATCCTAATACATGTAAGATCCTAAGCAAGGTATTGGGGTACAGACATGGATAAGACATGATCTCCATACTTGGGAATTTCAGCATCTATTAGGGAGACAGTCACATAAACAGAAAATTTCAGTATAAGAAGCAATGAACAGGATATTCTAGAAGCATCAAAGACTCTGAAAGCAGTCATTTCTACTTTTAGAGAAGAAATTTAGGTTCTTAAATTAAATTTCTGTAAACAAGGGCATCCCTACAATCATATCATAGCACAGTTGCTACTGTTAGTTATCCTAATAGTAACTTCTCTCCTGTCCTGGAGGAACTCCTTTCCTTTACTCCTCAAAGAGCCCGATCTTCCTGGGAGACCCAAAACAAGAAACCATGAGTCTGGGGGTGGGGTGTTGTTTTTTTTAAGAAACTCTATTACCTACAAAGAATAGGTATGTTGCAGGAAGTTGGCCAATTAAGTGTTGGTTAATCAGATAGCAACCTTGCTGTGGTATGGCATAGGTTGGCCAATTTACAGTGGCATGTGGCCTGGCCTCTTGGGTTTTCCTTATAACTCAAATCACTGTGAAAGCCCTGGTAGCTTCACAGAATTCAGATGTACCCCTAACTCTCACCTCATGCACTCATCTCTCCTAGAAAGAAAAAGGTGTTGAATCTTGGCCCACTACTTAGGGAAGTGTCCTGAGCACTGGTTGTATAGTGAGTAGCAGCAGTTTGAGAATGATGATAATGGTAGTTATGATGGTGGTGATGATGATGATGATGGTGATGATGATGGTAATGATGTTGATGGTGCTACTGGTGCTAGTGATCTTCATGATAAAGATATGAGATAAAATAATTATAAGGCAGGGACTATGTCTTATTCTTTTCTACCTGTAATTTGGCATAGAGTAGGAATTTTAAAAACTTTGTTGAAGATGGAGCAAGCAGTCAGAATTTCCCACTTAAAACTTGACACAGAGCGTGCCACCCCTCTTGATGGACACCCTCCGATAGACTTCCATTTCATTGGCATAACCCCTACATTTCTTGCCTTTATCTATGTACTCTGGCTTTCCTATGATATTACTCTCAGTTCATCTCTTATCACTCCCTATACACACTGGCTTCTTTACTTTTCTCGAAACACCCATACATGTTCCCATCTTGGAGTATCTGCACATGCTCGTCCCTCTGCCTGGAATGCTTTTTACCCATATATCATTGTGGCTCACTTCTTTACTTTCTCAAATTTCTGCTCAAATATCCCCTTCCCAGAGATGCCTCCCCTGACCACCATGCACTCTACCCTCCCTCCCATGTCTCTTTATCCAACTTTATTTTTCTTTGTAATATTTGTATATTAAGCATTATTTATGTATTTATTTATTGCCTGCCTCTGCCCACTCCATCTGCACTGAATGAAAGCTACATGAGGGTTAACTCCTTTGTTTTCTTCATAGCCATTTTCCCAGAATTTAGAACAGTGTATAGTATACAGGCACAACTCTGTAAATATTATTGAATAAATCTGAAATGAATTAACTATTTATACCATCAGAAGACATATTTCATGAACTGACTTGAATTTTTTGGCATCGTTCTAGGTTTGTCTTTTTTACCACCCTTTGGATTGTTTGAGCCCCTTTAGGACAGAGATCTCATCAGAAACATTTTGTTGTCCCAGATGGAAACCAGCACAAACTCATTCACAGAGTGGCTGCTCAGGAAATGCTTGTTCATTGGTGGATTGTCTAAGGCTCAGCTTACAAGGATTGCTTTTCCTCCTAGCTATGCTTCACCACACTTTTCAATCTCCTTGTCTTCCTCCCTGTGTTTCAGACATGTCATCAAATAATAATTATTTTCATCATAGACATTTATGTGAGGGGGAGATTATACCAAAGCATTTGTATTTCTACTCTCAAATAAATGTGGTGGATCCGGGCTTAATGTTGTATTATTCTTAACACCACACCAAAGACCAACTACCAAGGAGGCTATAAAATCCAGAGAATATTTTTTTCTATTCTTGATGAAATGCAGGTTCTATATAGAAACCAAATTCCTAACTTCAAAAGTTTGAACAGAATGATTTTTTAATTGATAGATAATATTTGTACATGTTTATGGGGTACAAGTGATATTTTGTTACATGCATAGAACGTACAATGATCAAGTCAGAATATTTATGGTATCCCTCACCTCAGGTTTTATCATTTCTATGTTTTGGAAACATTTCAAGTCCTTTCTTCTAGCTATCTTGAAATATACAATGCATTGTTGTTGACTAGTCACCCTACTGTGCTATGGAATATTATTCCTTCTACCTAACTGTATGTCTGTATGTTTGTATCCATTACCCAACCTCTCTTCATCCCCTCACTCCCTGACACCCTTCTTGGCCTCTGGTAACCATCATTCTACTCTCTACCTCCATGAGATCAACTTTCTTAGCTTCCATATGAGTGAGAACATACAATGTTTGTCTTTTTGTATCTGGCTTATTTCACTTAACATAATGACCTCCAGTTCCATCCATGTTGCTGCAAATGACAGGATTTCATTCTTTTTATGGCCAAATAATATTCCACATTTTCTTTATCTGTTCGTTGAATAGGATGATTCTTAAAAGTAACTTGTAGCTGATTACATTTAGGCTATCACATTTAAAATTTTGCCATTTTTAAGCATTTTAGTAGCTTTTGAATATCATGCATTTTACTAACTTTATGCCTTTGAAATGCCTTTCTGAAATAGTTAAAGCCATGTGGATATTCACGCTGGACTCGATATCATAGCCACCCTTACCCAGAGGAGCTTGGCCAGTTACTTGCCAATTGAAGTTGGCCTTGTACTTGCTGACACATTTTTCAAAACCTAGTTGTGCAATACATGTTGATATTCTTTGTTGTTCTTCATTTCCTTATTCATCCATTTGACTCCTCCTTCCTTTCCCTGACTCTCTCTCTTCCCTCCCCCATGACTTTGTGGAAGCCACTATCTGCTTTAGTAACCTTAACGGTAAATCGCTTCAAGGGTAAAAATGCTCTGCATTTCTAATTAGAAAGGACTATTTCCTGAACTTCTTGGAGATCTCATTCTGTCCTAATTTTTCTTTATAAAAAGTTCTAAGCAAATATTTTGTTTGTTTACTTGGTCAAGCTTGGATTTGCTACCCATTCCAGCCTGGTTTATCACAAATAAAGCTTTAAAAAATAGTACTTTCTTGTATGCTTCCTCATGAAACATATGTTCAACTCATAATTGTCATTTTCATTAGTAGTACTGTTTTAATTTTATGACAAATTTTTTATATTTTGACATATGTATGCATTGTGGAATAAATATATCAAGCCAATTAACATATGCATTACCTCGCATACTTATTTTTTTGTGATGAGAACATTTAAAATCTACTCTCTTAGCAATTTTCAAGTATACAATACATTGTTATTAACTATAGTCACCATGTTGTGCCATAGAACTCTTGAACTCATTCCACCTATCAAACTGAAATTTTATATCCTTTGACCAACATCTCACAATCCTCCCTCACCCACCTTAATCCCCTGGTAACCACCATTCTACTCTATGAGTTTGCCTTTTTTAGATTCCACACATAAGTGAGATTATACAGTATTTGTCTTTCTGTGCTTGGCTTACTTTGCTTAACATACTGAACTCCAGGTTCATCCATGTTGTTGCAAATGACAGGATTTCCTTCTTTTTAAAGGCTGTATAGTATTCCATTGTGTATGTATATCACATTTTCTTTATCCATTCATGCATTGATTGACACTTAGGTTGATTCTGTATCTTGGCTATTGTGAATCATGCTGCAGTGAGTATGGAAGTGCAAATATTTCTCTGACACACTGATTTCATTTCCTTTGGATATATACCCAGTAGTGGGATTGCTGGATCTATGGTAGTTCTATTTTTAATTTATACAGGAACCTCCATACTGTTTTCCAGATGGCCATACTAATTTCATTTCCCCTAACAGTGTACCAGGGTTCCTTTTTTCCCACATCCTCCCCAATACTGATCTTTCATCTTTTCGATAATAACCATTCTATCAGTTGTGAAGTGATATCTCATTGTGGTTTTAATTTGCATTTCTCTGATGATTAGTGATGTTGAACATTTTTTTCATATACATGTTGGATATTTGTATGTTTTCTTTTGAAAAAAGTCTATTCAGGTCCTTTGCCCATGATATAATTGGATTATTTATTTTCTTACTGTTGAGTTGTTTGAGTTTCTTACACCTTCCCCAGGTGTTGATTCCATCTGTACTGTCTTCTCTTATAGCTCATTACATTAGTTTGCCAAGGCTGCTGTAACAAAGTAGCACAAACTGGGTGGCTTAAACAACAGACATGTATTGTCTCACAGTTCTGGAGCTTCAGGGTTTTAGATCAAGGTGCCAATATCAGCAGGGTTGGTTCCTTCTGAGGGCTGAGAGGGAGAATCTGTTCCATGCCTATCCCTCAGTTTCTGGTGGTTTGTTGGCAATATTTGGCATCTCTTAGCTTGTAGATGCATCACCTAATCTCTACTTTCATCTTCACATGGCCTTCTCTCTATGTGCATATCTGTGTCTCTGTCTAAACTCCCTCATTTTATAGGGACATCAGCCATAATGGATTAGAACCCACTCTAATGATCTCATTTTAACTCTATTACCTCTGTAAATACCCTATCTACAAATAAAGTCACATTCTGAAGTACTGAGGGTAAGGACCCTAACCTAATATATCTTTTTGGAGGATATAGTTCAACTGATAACACTCATGCAGCGTGAAGCTCTAGGGTCAGTAAAACCTTGTTCATTGCAGCGTTATTAACCAACACTTTGACATCAGTCACCACTGCCAACAAGTCCACCCACCAGCACACAGACTGCCCCCCTTAGTTTCCCTACAAAGAGAATTTGACATGAGAATATACTGTCCTCTCATGATAAGTATTGTGTAATAGCCTCTTAAGTGACTTTTCCCATGGCTAGTCTGTACCCTGTCTGATTAGATTAATCTGCAATTATTCAAATAATCTTCCTAATGTGTAGTTTTGAAAAGCAATTTAATGCTCAAAATACATCAAAGCCCCTCCCTCCCTACACTGCCCATTCAGTGAGTGCATTCTTCAGACTGACATTTCACCTTCATATATCTACTTGAGCTCCAAACTAGTAGTTCTCAGCTCCGGTTGCACATTGAATCACCTGGAGAGATTTACAAACTACTGATGCTGGGGCCCCACCCCAGAGGTTCTGACTAAATTCTGGAGAGCGGTGTATGCATCAGGACTTTTTAAAGTTCCCTCTGTGATTCCAGTCAGGGGTTGAGAACTACCTATTTAGAGCAACATGTCTCTAATTTTAATGTATGCAGTAATCATCTTGTTCAAGTGCAGATTCTTATTCAGCAGGTGTGGGGCCAGCCAAGGGTTTGCATTTCTAACAACCAGTGATGTTGTTGGTCCACACTTTGCATAACAGGGTGATAAACAGAACTTTCTGAGGTCCAGGGTCACATTTTGCTCATCTTTGTGTCTCCAAATTATAGTGTAGACGCTCTCATCAAATGTTTGAAACCAAAGTAAATTTCAACCTTTCCCCCAACTTCCCTGCTTTTTCCTCTGCATATTGAAGTCCACATAAGCTCAGGCCTATCTGTTTTTGAAGCCTATCCCTAGCCACAACCAGATGACCAATGTTTTACTCATTTATTCATTCATTCAACCAACATTTTCTAAGTGCTCTTTATGGCCTGGCAATGGGGATTCAGTGGTTAATAAGATATAATTTCTGCCTCAAGTTTATGTGTTCATGGATGGGATTATCCTCTAGGTTGGTGCTTCATAGTTCATCCGTGCCAAATGATCAGGTGTTTTGTTCTGATATGTTTTACTTTGTAACATACAAAATTCAACACTTGGGTGTGTCAGCAATGTCAAATTACTATAAAAGTTTCTAAATGAGTGCTCTCAAAATCTCCACTTGCTGTGGAATGGCACTAAGTTGTTTTCAGACCACATTGGTTTGTGGACCACGCTTTGAGTACCACTGCTTCATGGCCTTTCCAGACAAAGTGGAGTCTGTGGATCAGCAACATCAACACCCTCAGTGGTTTCTGATAAATGCAGAAACTTGGATCCCACCCCAAGCCTACTGAATCAGATTCTGCATTTTAACCAGATTTTCAGGTGATTTGTGTGCACATTACAGACGAAGAAGCACAGCTCCAGGGCAGTGGTTCTTAACCTTTGCTGCATATTAGATTCACCTGGGAGCTTTTAAAAATTCTGATGCCTTTTTTTTGAGAATTATATATTTAGATCCTTTGCCTTCTTTTTAATCAGACTATTTGTTTTTTTGCTATTGAGTTGTTTGAGTTCCTTGAATATTCTAGTTATTAGTCCTTCATCAGATGAAGTTTGAAAATATTTTTCTCATTCTAAACATTGTCTCTTCCCTCTGTTGATTGTCTCCTTTGCTGTGCAGAAGCTTTTAGTTTCACATAGTCCCTTTTGTCTATTTTTGGTTTTGTTATCTATGCTTTTGACTTCTTGGCCATAAAATCTTTGCCTAGACCAATGTCCTGAAGAGCTTCCTTATGCTTTCTTCTAGTAGTTTTATAGTTTACAATCTTAGGTTTAAGTCTTTAAACCACCTTGAGTTTATTTTTACACATGGTTATAGATAGGAGTCTAGTTTCATTTTCCTGCATATCTGGTATATATACACAATGGAATACTATTCAGCCATAAAAAAGAATGAAATCCTTTGCAGCAATCATTTGCAGCAACATCAATGAGCCTGGAAGACATTATGTTAAGCAAAATAAGCCAGACAGAGAAAGATAGACACCACATGTTCTCACTCATGTGGGATCTAAAAAATTTGAGCCCATGGAAGTAGAGAGTATAATTTTGGATATTAGAGATAAGGAAGGGTAGAAGGGAGAAGAGGGTGGGGAGAGATTGGTTAATGGATGCAAAATTACAGCTAGATAGGAGAAACGAGTTCTCGTGTTCTGCAGCACTGTAGGCTGAATGTGGTTAACTATAATTTATTGTATATTCTCAAAAAGCTAGAAGAGAGAATTTTGAATGTTTGCAACACAAAGAAATGATAAATATTTGAGGTGATGGATATGCTAATTACCCTGATTTGATCATTGCACATTATATACATGTATGGAAATATCATTCTGTATCTCATAAATATGTACAATGATTACATCTCAAGTTAAAATAAAACAAAAACAATTCTGCTGCCAAAGCTGTATCCCAACAAATTAAACTAAACATCCCTAGGGGTGGCCCCCAATCATCAGTACTTTTTAACAGCTACCCAGATGACTCTGGCATACAACCCAGAGTGGAACCAGCACTAAATCAATCCAGACTCCATAAGAAAAAGTGGGCAACCATTGCTCTAACCTTCAAATCAGCTCAGGTTCCCAGATACCCATTTATTACTCCCTTCCCTTCACTTAGAAAAATTGGGACCACATCTGAGGTATTGCTTGGTGGGCATTTTTAAAAGGACTATTTGGATCAGTGGTTCTTCATCTTTTGTTGTGCAACAGTTTGTGAAACTGGCTGGGTGTATTTTTGAAGTGTAGTTTCAGAGGCTGTGGCTTGTTGATTGAGGTGGAGCCTACCAGTGTACAGGTGGCTCCCACTGCTGGTCATATGACCAACAGCCATTTCCTTTCTCCTTCCTAAAGGCAGGAACCTATCTGGAAACACCAGATGCTATCTTTGCCAGCCTCCCTTGAGGCTTAAATATGGCCCTGTGACCCTGTTCTGGCCATTAAGACTTAAGGGAAATGTGCTGTGTAACTTTCCCCCTAATCAAAAGAAGAGCACGGAAATAGAAATATTATTAGAAATATAATTAGAAATAGATAGCGATCCACTTTCATGCCTAGTCACCTGGACTTTTTAGTGTCTCAATTTCTACTTGTGTAAGCTCAGATTGCTTAGTGGGCCAATTGGTTAATCATAGAAGGAACTAGAGAACAGTTCCCATTTAGAAATACTCTGTTATCTTACTCCAAGTGTGGGTGATGGGCCAGCAGCATCAGCACTACCTAAAAGATCATTAGAAATGCAGAACCTCAGGCCCCAACCAGACCTGTGGAATCAGCAATGTGCCCACATGATTACTATGCACATTAAATTTTGAGAAGTGGTGGTATGTAAGAGACAGAGGGTTTTTTCGTCAAAATCCTTTTTAATTCCTTCATTTTCCTTCTGCTGCCATGGAAGATGAGCTTGCCATAAAGGGAAGCCATCCAGACTCGAGGCACATTCTTCACATGGAAATTCAAACATCTGTTTCCACACTGCAGTGGAAGTGTTGTGACATGTTCTATTGGAAAGCTACTACCTACATGCCATCATGTGGAGCTATAAGCTATTTTTGGGTCTTCTGAACAGGCCAAAGATTCTGCTGCCCAAATGACTCCAAAGAACGTGAGGCTGATGTGTCTCAGATTTTCTTGTAACCCTTCCTTTTCCAAAAATGTCTTGGGTGTTTACCGTTGAGTTCAGCCCTGCTTAACTAACAAACGAAGCCTGTGTATCTACTATGACCCAAAGTAGATTGTCCTTTTCCCCTTTTTCATTTCCAAAGACATGTTATATTTGCTAGTATTGTTTTATCAGAGAAATAGAACCAGAAATTGATTCAATATGCATACTGGATGGTCATCTCCATCTCAGATTTCTCTTGGAGTTTGACATGGGGAGGAACATTGGATGTACACCTGGAAAAGATAAGGTGCAGTGGAAGTTCAAATTCCCTAGTTTTTGTTAGAGGAGTTTGAAAACTGCCATAAAGTGCTTAACAAATAAGTAGGCAGCCACCTGAGACAGTCCATCAAGATGGAAAGGGTATAAAAAACAAATAGCAACACATGGGTTTTAAAGGAAAAAATAATGGCCATGGGAGGAAATTACTGAAGTCTAATAAAATTAGCAGAAAGTGGTTTCCAAATGTGCATCTTTACCCCTTACTTTGCAACCTTCTGAATGCCAGACAACACTCTGATGGAATTTGGGAGAGAAGAGCTGTGAGTTTAGACTTACTACTTTCCTAATCTTTACTGTATTAATATATTTTATAGTATTTGAAAGATACAAATTTTGAGACAGAGTCTCACTCTGTTGTCCAGGCAAGTGCCGTGGAGTCAGCCTAGTTTGTAGTAACCTCAAACTCCTGGGCTCTAGTGATCCTCCTGCCTCAGCCTCCCGAGTAGCTGGGATTATAGGCATGCACCACCAAACCCAGCTAATTTTTCTATATTTAGTAGGGATAGAGTCTCGCTCTTGCTCAGGCTGGTCTCAAACTCCTAATCTCAAGTAGTCCTCCCGCCTCAGCCTCCCAAAGTGCTAGGATTACAGATGTGAGACACCACGCCTTGCCAAAGATACAGATTTTAAAGATTCTTGCTACTGATGTTAAATTTTGTCAAGTATGATGATCAAAAAGGGATTATTGGATGGAGAAAGACATTTTCATACACAGTTAGCAATCTTTTATTGCAAACACAGGCAACAGGGATATAAATATAAATAAAGGTATTGTCCTAGCATAAGAAGCAAAAAAATATATATAAATCAGGACTTCACAGAAAACAATAAAATAACCCTTAAATCATAGTTCATTTCTTAATTCTCCCAGTAGGAGAAGGCTCATTTTTCATATTTTTCTTTATTATTTTGAAGGCAGGACTTCAAAAAGAAATAAAAACAGAAGGTCAACTGTAGGGCAAATCACAGCGGCTCCATTCTTGCATGTTCAGATGGGTGTCACCCTTGTTTACCTTCCTAAACTTAGAATTTTTATATCCTTTTCCAAAATCATGAGCCATAATTATTTTGCTCCAGTTTACTTTTTTAAACTGGTAGAAAACATACTGTTGATGTGATGGTAAGACACTGTGAATTCTGTGAATAATAAGATGATTAACATTTCAAGACTGTATTTCGGGGTATTACCTTGAGCCCACATTGTGTCACCTTTAGATGTATCAGTTCATGGAGTCTTGGAACAACTTCCTGAACTAAAAACTGTTTTATTCTCATTATAGAAATGTTGGGACTAAGGTTTAATGTATAATTTTCCCCAAATCTCAGCTAAAAATAAAGGATAGAGTCAGAGTGTCCACCTGACTCCCAGGCTTAAGCTTCTAAATGTTGCCTGTTTTGTAACCTGAAAGTTATAATTGATGGGCCATTTTGAAACCCAAATTTGTTCTAAAAAATGTCTGATATAAAGGAAATGTCATTGAAAGGCATTATTTTTTGAGGATTTTTTCGTATTCCTGAGAATTATATAATAGAACCATGGATCTTTTGTAGCTGCCAGGAATCACTTCTTGTATCCTGTAGAACACCTCGGATCCCCATCATTTTTAGATGAGGAAATCAGAGAGGGAAAGGCTCTTGTTCCAAGTCACCCAAGTTGCTGGTATCTGAGATGAGTTAAACCTGAGAGGTTGTCTAGTCCACTCTGTGATTGATCTCTAGCTGAAAATTAAACATAATCATGAGCTATCTACATATTTTTTGTGCAGGGAGTTTCAGAGTTATGAGGTCATTTCTTCAAAGTTTTTGATTATTTGTTTGAGATAATGTTTTAATTTCTGCCAAATAGCTTCGGCCCTATTGGAAGACTTGTATTATGTAAGTCTAGCAAAAAAAAAAAAATTATCATAGCCTCTATTTACTGAAATGTTTGATCTTCGTACCACTGTATAAAAACAGACTGGGTTCTGAAAGGCTGATGGAGAATCAATTTATCCACAAGACAGAAATCACACTATTCCAGTGACTAAGACGTCAATGTGAAATCAAATTCCACCAGAGAACTGACGATACTGGGATTGACCCTTGCTTGAAACAAATAAACAAAGTGGATGATGGAGTGAACCCCATTAAAACATGGCATCAACAAACAAATGAAGACCTAAAAAGAGACTTGGTCTGGGTGCCAGATTTTCAGCCTCAAAAATGAAGTGGTTGTGAAGCCAATTTCAAAATGATAAGTGCAACCCAGCCTTTAGGGTTGGTTGGACCCCTGGCCATGTTCTTAAGGCCACTTAGATTTTTGGCATGGTGTCAACATTTGCCACCCTGTCCTAGGTATGATAAATCTGTAGCTTTTGACTAAAGTCTGGCCAGTGGAACTTTCCCTGTTTGTGGATTTTAAGCTTTCAAACATGCTGCATTCTCCTAGGCACCTGCTGTTGATATAGATCTTATAGTCATACATTCATTACTTTTGTCATTTCATTCATTATATCTCTTTATCTCTTAGTGAACATTATCCATTACATGAACAGCATACCTTTCACATGTTGTATGTTTTACTCTGTGTGCATCATAATTATCCCAAATGCCTAAAAACATTTGAATCGGCCTCCATACATGGAAATGGCTGTAGGGAGCCCTAAAGGTGAAAGTGTCTTCTAAATAGTCAAAGATTGAGTTACACTTGATAAAGTTTTAGCATTAAAACAATTTCCTTGCATGCTTATTCTTTTAAAGTTGGGTAATTTATCTATAACAAGTATATGTCCTTAACTGCATTGCTGCAAGTAAATCTTGACTTTAACAAGACATTTCAAAAATTGAGCTAATTAACAAAAATTATCAATACTCTCCCCCTCACACACATGTAATTATTTACAGGGTTTCTGGGCCATGCACATAACATACGGTTTAGGAGTACAGGCTTTGGAGTCAGATAGTGTTGGGTCAAGATATAGCTTTGTCTAGAGGCAATGGCACTTGTTACCATTGGCTGGCTTCCATCCTCATGTGAGCAACAAAGAGGGGAGGATAATACTTACCTCTTGAAGTTGTTAGGGTCTTAGTGAGTTAATTTGAGCAAAATATTTTTGTATTATTTAAACTAGGGTCTCTTAATGTTGGCACTATTAACATTTGGTGCTAGATCATTCTTTGTGGTGGGGACTGTTCTGTGTATTGTAGGATATTCAGCAGCAGCCCTGGCCTCCACCCAGTAGACTACAGTAGTGTGCCCCCCCAAGTTGTGACAATCAAAAATGTCCCAAGACATTGCCAAATGTCTTCTGTGGGGCAAAATCACCCCTGGTTGAGAACCACTGCTCTAAAATTATACAAAATAACCCCTTTATGATAAGGCAAAGTAATTACTAAACATTCTAAGACTCTGAAGAGAAGGAACCTTGAAATGAATCAAGCCATTAAGGACACTTGAACTGAGAAGCTGCCCAGAGCAAAAGCTTTAAGGAGCCCCCAAGGGTCTCCCGTCTATATGTCCTGTCCTCCTAACATTCCATTAGTATGTGCAATAAATCAGCCCTTTGTAAACTCTACCAGCTCCATTTCTTAGATCATTGCTTCTGTAGTGAAAGCTTTTGTTTTTGGTTACTCCCAAATATGATCCTTTCTTTCCTACCTGAAGGAGATCCTTCCCATACTGTATCCTAATGTGTCTCTGTGTTGACTTATGGTCAATAATGTGGTTGCTAAGAAGATTGATGTGTGTTAGTTGATCTTTTGGTTTACTCTCCTGAGCAGTTTGTCAAGCCTGGAGGATTTCTAACTTTGCATCTTAGACTCACAGACTCTTAGCCTCAGAGAGAGTCTTTCTGTACCAGCCTTAAGTTCACACCCAACATATGACAGATGGCGTGTACTTGGGGTGGGTATGAGAGGGGAGGGGAGCAAGCAAACCCATTTTCAGGCAATGCAGTCAGCTCTCATGCCCTTCCTTTATGCCTTTCTGAAGGTAAAGCCCTAAACTCAGACTTTGAGTTGGGCAGATTGCTTGTAGGCATTTGGGGGCAGGGGCATGGGGTAGAAAGTTTCTAACCCTACTCCCATTCTGATTCCATTGGCACCAGGAAATCCTCTGATTTCATTGGATCCCAATGAATGAGCTGTGAGAAACAGGATTTATTTGAGTAGAGTTCTGTTCTCCTTTTGGGAGTGGAAAGTAAAGTAGTGATTTTCCCAACCATTGTTTACAGCTCAAAACAAAACAAACAAACGAACAAACATAAACCCTACAAATACACAGTCTAAATCTAAGTAAGAAAAACACACAAACACAACCTTGGGATATAGAAATCATTCACAAATAGCTCTTCATTTATGCTCACAAATAGCTCTTCATTTATGCTCCAGTGTGTGATGTTGATATGCTTTCAGTTCAGTTCAACTCTTTTGCAAACCAAACACTTATATGGTATTTACAGTGATTTTATAAATATTAACCAGTTTTATTCTCATATCAATTTCATGTGGCTGGTATTATTATTATTATTATCATCCCCATTTAAATGATAAGGAAACTGAGGCACAGAGAAGTTAAGTGACTTGCCTAAGGTATGCAGCAATAGGTGGTGGTTCTAGGAGTCAAATTCATTGAGCAATTACTAGATGTGCTAAGTCCTGGACAATAGACAAGTTAGAAGCCAGCAGTTTTGTGGAAAAGACCTCTAAATGATTAATCCTGTGATGGAGTGGTGAGTGCTTTGTTAACTGCTGGACTAATTATGCCTTTTTATTTTCTGTGTTTCTGATCATTTGATATCTGCAGCCTTGTTGATTCTGAAGGGACTGCCCCTCCCAGGGCCAGCTAATTTCTACAGATAGTAAGCAATGCATCTGGAAGCATACCTTGCATATGCAGACAAACCAATCCAGAGCCCATACCCCAACCACCTCCTTTATTGGGGTGTCACAGGGCTCTCAAACTCTGGGCCACTACTCCCCTCCACTAATCACCCCAGGCAGGTACTAGGTACTAGAGACCGCTCGTACAGCCCGGAGTCCATCAAAATTATTCAAACTGGCCAATCCTAAGCTTGCCCTGCCTCACCCACCCATTCCTTTCCATGGAAACCCAATAAAGGCTCTTGCCCCTGTTTTCTCCTTTCTTCTTCTTTCTCCTGACCGGCCCTGGTGCTTCCTATGTGGCCTGTGTGGTGTGGTATGCTCCCTCTCCTGGGAACTGTGGGTACCAAGTTGTCTTTTCAAAGGCATCTGTCTCCTGATCTGTTGGCCTCACTATACCTGAATAATAACAAAACCTACATTTGAACACACTTGCATGCCCATGGTGCTACATACAGGCACTAAGGAGAGGAGTACAGCTGGACAATGTTTTCAAGCCGCTCACAGCTGTGCTGCACTTTGCCACAATATGCAGTTCTTTTGCCATGGTTGCTCCACAACAGCTGTTTGGCTCCCTGCTGGCCTGGTTTGTGCGAGTGTAACAGATGATTTCCATGCTGTTCTTAAATTACAGCCCAGAGAAATCAGTTTGCTTAAATAATCTTGCTTATGAACCATTTACAACACCCTATGATTGCTTTGTCCTTTCTTTATATGAAGGGGCACTGTGCCCTCCTTTAAAGAAACATTCTTTTATAGAGTTTTCTGTGTGTTCTTTCAAGCTATTTTGGTGCTAATGAGCCATTTCCAACAACGAAAGCCACTGGGGGCTGCTGCATAGGAACTGGTCATCTTTGGAGGCCCTAAAGAGGGGTCTAAGACTCTCCTAAGCTAGGGAACATTAAAATGACTAGCTATTGGGCCAAGAAAAGAAAGACAGTTACCTGTCAAATGGGTAATCTAACTTGTGGAACTCTGCCCCTTCCCAAAGGGGATCATTTGCCATAATTATTGAAAGGAGGATTCTAGAACTGGGTGCAAATATAGGAGGAAATTTGAGGTCTCTTGTAGCATAGGGCCCCCTCTTCCTTCTACCAGCTGATATCTAAAGACAGTATCAATCCTCATGGTAACTTTTCTAATTTAATTCTTTTAAATATTGCACATGTTAATTTTATTATTTATTTTTTTTTTGGCCCCTGGATACCCAATAAGCTTAGGGCTAACTGATCTACCCTAGCTAGTTATCTTCATTAAGCATATTGATTTTCATTCTACACAGGTTTAAGAAAGCTGTTTGTAGTCTTGATTAAAGGCTAGGTAGCTGGCGATTTGGAGGTCTGTGTTCTTCTCCAGAGTGAAGATAAAGTCACATTTCTTTTTCTATCCCCAGCTCCTCCTGAAACAGTGCGAGGCAGTGGTTAGGCACTCCACTAACACTTATTGAACAGCGGTATTTCCTGATGTTAGATAGCTTAGGCTAGTTCAGAAGGGGAAGTTATGGTTTGGGTTTCTGCATAACGTTTCCTGAGAGGATGGAAATAAAAAACCAACTGTTTACCCTCGAGTGTCCAAGTTTATGCCCATGTGGATGGCCGAACAGTCATCTATCTGTTCAGTAGGGTAGGCAGCTCTGCACAATCCCAGAAAAATTACCTTTCTTAGAATCCATGGGTCAATTTTAAGTTGAGTATATAATAATGAAACAAAGCTCTTATGGGCATCCTGCCAAGAAAGTACAGAGTCATACTCCAAAGTCTTCTAAATTTGCATGCAATGAACAAATTAATTATCTCAAGGACCCATTTCTCAGATAATTGAATGGTAAATTGATGAACCTGTATCAGTTACTCTCAACCAAGAACAATTTTGCATTATCTGGAGGCATTTTTGGTTGTCACACTTGGGGAATGTTATTGGCATCTAGTGGGTAGAGAGCAGTGATGCTGCTAAAACATTTTACAATGAACAAGACGGTCCCCACAACAAAGAATCATCTGGCTCCAAATGTCAATAGTGCCAAGGTTGAGAAATCTTGGTCTTTATTAATCTACTAACTGTACTACTTCATTGAATCTGTGCTAAAAAATCAAGTGTCCCGAATATTAAGAAATGGAAAACATTATTGTTTAAAATTGAAGTACCTTAATATTTTTAAAATTAGAAACATTTCCTGAAAAGCTGACCAGCTTGAATTTACTGATGTCTTCTGAGACTATATGTAGTTCTGTCTATGAGACATTCAATATTTCATTATTACTGTATACATTCTAGGAGTTAACTCTTTATCAAATAGAGAAAAAATTATAAAAATATTGAGTTCCTCCTGAAATCTTCATAAAGAAAAAAGCCATTTTGGGTCTCCTTTCTGGGTAATTGATTTTTGGAGGTACAGATTGTGTTGTTCTTCTCCTAGAGATAGATTTTATTGGCAGGTGCTCAACCATGAAGAGGTAGGAAGAGCAAAAAGAAATATAACTCAAGATCTCAAAGTACCTTTTTATTACCAGATTTCATTGGGCTTGGACTCATGCAACCTGAGATGATAGTTCCAGATATCTCAGACTGGAAGAAGATTGGAATGGCTGATTGTTTTTCTCAAATGATCTCTAAGATCAGTGGGCAAATTGAATGTATATATTCAATATTAAGATCAAATGTCACTGTTATGATATAGTTAATTTTTGTCTCTCTCATTTGTATACTTTGGGCCATAGAGAGCTATAAGAGAGAATTCTTTGTACCTTTTAGGAATGAGCATATATTTACAAGGAGAAAGGCCCCTTTCTGTCACAAAGGATACTGGAATATTTACTAATATCTAGGTCTTTAAGTTGGTGTCTTTAGTCCTGCAGTTCTCAAAATGTGGTCTGAGGAACACTTGGGTTTTGTTTTATTCTCAGGACTTCCTCGAGGTCAAAATTATTTTCATAATAACATGAAGACATTACTTGTGTTTTTTCACTCTCACAGTAAGAGTTTTCTGGACACCACATGGTATGTGACAATATCATGCTGATAGCTAATAGAATATGTTTTTGTGTGATCTTATGTTTTAAAACTTTCTCAGTTTTAATTCCTAATTTAATACATAGCCATAGATAAAACCCATATAAACATAAGATTCTGGAGCCCTCAATAATTTATGAGTGTAAAGGGGTACTAAGACCAGAAAGTTATGAGAACTACTCCTTCAGTGAATGACAGAGAAAATGAATCAGGTTGAACAAAAGTTCAGGATACTTCAAATACTGTGGCTAATAGCATGAGCCAGCATCATCCTGTATTGCTTTGTAGATATCAGAGAAGCAAAAGGCACTTGGATTCTGTGCCAGAGCTTGAAAGAACCAGGAGCAATTGTATCTGATTTCTTGTTTCAAATCCATTGTCTAATTTGGAGTTTTGCAATCTCGACTCCATTGACATTTTGGGCAGGATAATTCTTGGTTGAGAGGGGCTGTCTTGGGCATTGTAGGATGTTTAGCAGCATCCCTGGTCTCTGCCCACTTGATACCAGTAGCAACTTAAATTTTGACAAAGCAAAAATGTCTCAAGACATTGCCAAATGTTCCCTGGCTGACAGATCCCTGAGCTGAGAACTATTATCTCTTAAGACAAATTCTCTGTTGTTGCAACAGGACATTTCTGCTTATATCTCATTGTCCACAATTTAGTCACATTGCCATTCTTAACTGTAAACAGGCTGGGTAACATAATATTTTCTCTAGGTGGGTATATGCCCACTTCAATTGGATGTTCTATTACTGGGGTTAGAAGAGAACAAATATTGGGGGCAGCTCCAAGTCACCATCATGCATGATAAGAGAACTTATGTAAATATTTGCAACAGTAATAGCACATTCTATCAACTCTAGAAAAAGAAAAACAAGTCACTGGATTTTACTGAAGTATTTAGGTATAGAAATTTGGAGGCTCTTCCATTTAAAAAGTTCTAATTGATAATTTCATTTTATGCAAAAATCCAATTCTGCTATTATTTGAGAGAGTTCAAGCATATCATTTATCCTCGGTAGATATTGCATAGTAAAAAATTCAAATATCAGAGAAAAATATGAAAATAATTGTACAGGCTCTTTACATTCTTTCAGTTACATTTCTGTCTAGAAATATGGTCTTTTTTGCATATTTTCACACCACGAGTTAAATTATTTTTCAGCTTTGATTAGGATTTTATCATCTCTCTTGATGGTCATTGTTCATAGAGAAACAAAATATTTATCTCTTAAACAAAGTTAGCATTATTTGGGTGGGGTTCTACCAGAAGCAGGGTCTGAGTCCAGGATTCAAGTTTAAGGAGTTTACTTGGGAATTCAAATAGAGGAGTAAAGGTGTGAGATAGAGAAGGAAGTAATTCAATAATGGATGTACTGTAGAGCAAATTTCCACTTTAGACAATGGGCTGCAATCCCATTAGGGAACCCTGTAAGCCAATATAAAACATGCCTCAGAGTTTTCTTACCTAAGGGGCAAGGATGCTGAAGTATTTATTCTCCAACTCCCATGTACCATTGGCTCAGGGCTACATACAGGAGCATTAACTCCTGGCATTTCTAGCCTGCTCTAGATTCCCTGACCAACAGGAAGCCCTTAGGCAGAGAGCTGCCTGTGTGTACAACAGGCTGTCATTGGAATGTACTAGAACAGTGAGTGCTCAGAGGATGTGAGGGGCACGGACAGCATCTGTTCCACTCTATATACTGGTTGGTTAGCTTGGCTTGCTCACTAGCTTCTGGCCCACCAGCCTTGCTGTACATTATGTTGTGGAATTGTTGAGGTTGGATTGGCAAAGGAAAACCAGCTGAAGCAGAACCTCAAAAGGATGCTGACAAAATCCTTGCATAATGAATAAATGATGAACAAATTTCATCAGCTTGATGGTCAGGAAAACATAAACTTTAACAAAAATATAAAGCTAGTTTGCAAGAGCCATAGCAAACTTAAATTCCATCCCAAAGGAGATCTGCCGTACAACAATGGGAAATAGAATTTTTTGCTGTTGTTTGGCTTGAACATATCACAGACTCCTCCTCTCTAGGACATTAATCAGGGCCATCTTTGAACCATACTTACTTTCAGACGTAAACCAGACCGCTGTTAATGAGAGTCTGGAATGCAGCCCCAGAATCAGTGTCTGCTTCAACCCAGATGGCCATGGGGATGAGAGAAACTGGGTGGTTGTGAAATATGGAGAAACAATATGGTATCTTGAAGAAGGGAAGGGGACCTAAAAGGGGACCTAAAAGCTTCCTTTTATAGTACATCAAAGCTGTTGATCATTGAGGAGAAAATGCTCAAGGCGGGCTACTGGAGCCTGCTGGTTTCAGCAAAAAGGCTCATTATTTTGAGCATAGGTAAACCCAATATCCTCACGTAAGGACCAGGTGCTCATCGACAGATATTGGTTGAGTCCACATGGTTTGCAGAACATCACATGAAAGTTTTCTAATCCATTCCATAGAAGAGTTAAACAATTTTCCCAAGGAGACAAAATGGTGGTTTCCACGTAAATGGGAATAATTCTAGAAAGCAAGCATTGCTTAGCAAGCAGGACATGATGAAGAGATGAAGACTTCTATGGGCAATGAGTGGGGCATCAGAGGTACATGGGAAGGAGGGTAGCAAAATTAAAGTTGTGTTTTAGGACAACAAAGGTAGCAATGGCCAGATGGTTGAGGAACTAGAATGAGGGGACACTTATTTATGATTTATTATATTTCTAGTAGCCCTCATTTCAATAAAAAGAAACTATGTAATACTTACAGGACCATCTCCCATATGTGGTTATAAATATAAAACTGATAAGATTGAGGGGCATGAAGGAGAAATGATGGGAAGAAAATAAGGTGATATTACTATATAAAAATGTACACTATAAGATGCTGTCCCTGCAGTGTTCAGTATAGTAGCCCTTAACCACAGGGAGCTGTTGAGCACTTGTAAAGTAGTAAGTTCAAATGGAGATATGTTATCCAGTTTAAGTATGCACACTGAATTTCAAAGACTAATAGAAAAAATGTAAACCATATCATTGATAATTTATATATAGATTACATGTTAAAATGATAATACCTTGGCTATATCGGGTTAAATAGAATATAGTTTAAAAATTAATTTGGCTGGGCGCGGTGGCTCACGCCTGTAATCCTAGCTCTCTGGGAGGCCGAGGCAGGCGGATCGCTCAAGGTCAGGAGTTTGAAACCAGCCTGAGCAAGAGTGAGACCCCGTCTCTACTAAAAATAGAAAGAAATTAATTGGCCAACTAAAAATATATAGAAAAAATGAGCCGGGCATGGTGGCGCGTGCCTGTAGTCCCAGCTACTCGAGAGGCTGAGGCAGAAGGATCGCTTGAGCCCAGGAGTTGGAGGTTGCTGTGAGCTAGGCTGACGCCACGGCACTCTAGCCGGGGCAACAGAGTGAGACTCTGTCTCAAAAAAAAAAAAATTAATTCCACCTGTTTCACATATTTCTATTGGACTGACCTGTTCTATACCGTGTCCTGTACCAGTGGTTGTCAACTGGGGGTGATTACCCCTACCCCAAAGACATTTGGCAGCATCTGGAGACATTTTGGGTTGTCACTACTGGAGAGGAGGGGTGCTGCTGGAAGCCCTCTAGTGGGTAGAGTCCAGGGATGCTGCTAAACATTCTACTATGCATAGGACAGCCCCTGCAATAAAGTGTTATCCAAATGTCAATAGTGCCAAGGCTGAGAAACCCCACCCTACACCATAGCTATAGGGTGCTAGGAGCCCAATGCAGAGTTCAAGTGTCAGCCTAGATGTGAAGGTGTAAGAATTTTCTCTAGACAGTGGGAGCTACAATAACACCTTTTGCTGCTCATCTGCAGATGACCAGGAAGTACATCAAGCACCTGATATTGATGTTATTCTATTTCATTCCCATGAGAGCGCTGGCAAGGTGGACAGCATCTCCATTTAATGGATCAAATTTACTGTGGTTCAGAGAGCTCAAGGTACTTGGTTGAGCTATTGCAGCTAGGAAGTGGGGAGCCAGATTCAAATCTAAGTCAGTTGATTCCAGCACACGTGCTTTTTCCACCACAGAGACAAGAACAGCAACGTGCTTAAAGTACAAGTCTCCTGAGTCCATTTCTTTCTTTCCATTGAGAGGCCCACTACCCTACATTAGACCACCAAACTGGTCTCTATAGTCTTGACCACCTCAATCCTCCAGTTCTTTCTCTACACCACAGTGATCTTTCCAAAAAACGAAAACCTTTACATATTTCTTTCACTACCCTCAGGATATAGTCCACACTCTTTATCACAGCCTAGAAACTATGATTCAGATTCAATACATTTTTTGTGGAGGATGCACAATGTATCTTGGGCTATATATGGTAAGAATCACAAAATGACTGCAAGATGTTGCGTGTTAGTGACTGCCATTAATAGAAATGCACCTTGAAGACAGGATTGGTGACGTTTCTCTCTGCAAACAAAGATTTTTAGGGCAGTATTTTGCTTGTGTGGGGCCTGTGACTATTTAGGTAAAAACACAGCTACACGATTTAAATAATTTTTAAAGTAGCAATAAGTTTATTGAAATGAAAAGATTTTTATTTGTAGGTGTTATAGGAAGATATATGTTGTTTATTTTACTTTAAATGTACAAACAATTGTTTGGAGGGAGAGGCTCTGATTTATATCTTTTTCTGCCTCCAGCAATAATAGTGATTATGTAGTAGGCTTCAATAGTTCCAGCTTTATTAATTCGCAAACCTTGTCATAATCCTGAATGTATCATCACTTTTGAAAGTATAAGGGATTTTAGGTTCCACCTAGTGGGAATGAGGGGGTATATGCCACAATATCTGACAAAATAGATCAGTTTCGAAAATGTAAAAGGTCTTAAGTGCCACCTAGTGGGAATGAGGGGATATAGTATACATATTTTTAAAAACGTTCACTGAAAACTTGTTCTCTTTTCAGTGGTAACCCCAGTTTGACTTAAGCTCTGTAAATACAAAGCACAAAAATGGTATCTCCTAAAAAATATGCATTCCTACATCTTCTTTATTCAGTTTACCTGTCTGCTCCCCTTCCCCCAGGACATCAAATCTTTTAAAAAAACAAATCTTGTATTAGTTGGGTAACTCTCTGTTTTGAAACAGATGGACCCTGAAATCTGAGTGGACT
Source organism: Cheirogaleus medius (assembly GCA_008086735.1). Lineage (NCBI taxonomy): Eukaryota > Metazoa > Chordata > Mammalia > Primates > Cheirogaleidae > Cheirogaleus > Cheirogaleus medius. The sequence continues at coordinate 12,359,202 of VBSM01003185.1, forward strand.
AAAAAAATAAAAGCCTATTTCTCTCTTATGTAAGAGCCCAATGAGGATATTTGGTGGGCAGCCTTCCTTGTCGTGATTCAGGGACCCAGGCTCCTCCCATCTTGTAGTTTAGCCAGCCTTCAGGGTAAGGATCAGCAAAGTTTTTCTGTGAAGGGCCAGATTGGAAATATTTTAGGCTTGTGGACTGGTCTCTGTTTCAACTACTCAGCTCTGCCTTTGTAGTATAAAAGCAGCTGTATACAATATGTAAATGAATGAGTATGGCTATATTCCAATAAAACTTATTTTTCGACACCGAGATTTGAATTTCATATAATTTTCATGAAATAGTCTTCTTTTTAAATTTTTCTTCAACCATAAGAATGTGAAAACCATTCTTAGCTCACAGGCAGTACAAAACCAATTTGCCAACCCCTGTCCTAAGGACTTTGGAATCCTTTACTTCTAGCCAGAGGCTAAAGAAAGGACCTTCCATGGGAAGTTTTTCTGGGCCAGCCTGCAATTGTTACAACACCCCATTGGCCAGAACCTAGTCACATGACCACAGCCAGGAAGGAGAGGGACTAGGTTTTGGTGAACACAGCAGTGTAGCCGCAATCTGTATTACAGTTCACCCTGTTACTTTAAAAATACAATTTCAATTTAATCTTTGTCAGTTCATGCCATTTCTTAGCCATGTTCCTTTGGTATTTATAGTAACACAAACATGTTCCTGAACATATCTACTTTAAGACTTTGTTTTTAAATTCAATATATATAAGGGGGTTATGAAAAACATGGCTAAGAAATAGCATCAACTGATAAAAAAAATAAATGAAAGAATGGAATTGTATTTGTAAAGAAACCATATGAACCATATTAGAGATTGTGGCTACAATTGCGTGTTCACCAAATCTTTCTCTAACCTCTAGCCACATGGTTAAAAACAAAGGAGACCTGGGACCCCAGCTCAATGAAACACCAGTTCCTTGACAACATCCTTGGTGTCACAACAGAGCTTCTCAAATGTGAACGTGCATACAATTGTCTGGGGAATGTTACCAGCACTGTGGTGGGGCCTTAGCTTCTACGTTTTTAATGTTGAAAGTGCTAATGTTGCTGGCCTGGGGAGTACACTTTGAGTAGTAAATGTTAAAGTATTGTATTAATAAGAGCAAGACCAGGTTTTCTTCATCTCTGTAATCTTACATACATTTGGCTTTAATGGCTGGGACCCCAGGCAGTTCTCTGGACTTTGGAAAAAATGGAGATACAAAGGGTATGTAAACTGAAGGTCAAAACTTGGGATAGCTATGGATTATAATAAATTTTGTGGAAACAGACTGCAAACACATGAATATTAAATATCTGATGCAGTTCAGGTTTTAAAAATACATCTTATAGCAAAAAACAAAGAACCCTGTAATTAAGCTAAGTTGACAAAGATGAATGAAAAACATATCCAGGAAAGAAAGGAAATTGAGGGATGGGGAAGAGGGGTGGGTGGAAGCAAGTCCTACTTAGACTAACTAGAGAACTCTCGAGTTTTGCTTCAAGTTATTTTTCACATTGCCAGGAGAGGGCAGCAAGTCCTAAGACTGAAAACAAATTAAATTTTGATGTTTGTGCATCTACCATTTTCAGAAAGTATTGTCCTTTCCTGGCTTTGGTATCAAGATGATATTGGCTTTGTAGAATGAAGGGAGGATACCATCTTTCTCAATGTTGTGTAATAATTTCTGCAGTATAGGTATGAGTTCTTCTTTGTAAGTTTGCACAAGTCACAATTGCAAAGATGTGGAAACAACCCAAGTGCCCATCAATACATGAGTGGATTAATAAAATGTGGTATATGTATACCATGGAGTACTACTCAACTACAGAAAACAATGGTGAACTAGCACCTCTTATATTATCCTGGATGGAGCTGGAGCCCATTCTACTAAGTGAAGTATCACAAGAATGAAAAAACAAGCACCACATGTACTCGCCATCAAATTGGTACTAACTGATCAACACTAACATGCTCACATGGAAGTAATATTCACTGGGTGCTGGTCAGGTGGAAGTGGGTGGTGGTGGAGGGGTAAACTCACAACTAATGGATATCGAGCACACTGTATGGGGGAAGGGCACACTTGTAGCCTTGGCTTGGGCGAGACAAAGGTATTATATGTAAGCAAAATGTTTGTACCCCCATAAAATTCTGCATTAAAGATAAATACATAAAAACCAACTTTAAAAAAGTATTGTGATACATAGTGATTTTTAAAAACGTATTTTTACTGTCCATTCTATTAACCACAATTGGAAGCTTGCTATATACAAAGGACACTAAACCAAGAGTCAAACAAACAAATCTGAATTTGGAATCCCCTTGCCCTAGATTTTAGCAATTCTGTGTCTGCAGGTGAGTTGATGAACATTTTAGAAGATTTATTTATCTGTAAGATGGATACAATAATACCAGACCTTCCTCTTCGAAGGATGGCAAATAATTAATGAAGTCATATTTGTGAAAGCCTTGTATGCATGTATTCATTCTTCATCCGTTCTCTTATGCACTCACACATTTAAACCTTAATATGTTGTAGCGCTGGATTCCAAAATACAAAGATGAGCATCACACAGATTCTGACTTCAAACAACCCCTTTGCTAACTGGACAAAAATAGGATGGTTGTGCTGTAACTGAACTGCAAACAAGTGGTAGGCCAATAAGGCTTGGTATGAGCGCCTCCTACTGACAACTTGGCCCTGCTGTCCTCCTCCTAGCGCTGCCCTTTCCTCTCTCCATTCCAGTCACACAGGCTTCCCCCAACTGTTCTTTAGATTCAAGTTTACTAGTCTTTTGAGATTTATATTTGCTATTCCTTGCCTGGAATGTTCTTCCCTTAATTATCCACACAGCTCACTCCTAGGGTTATTTTTAAGATCTCTGCTCACCTGTACAACTCTTAGACTACTCGGAGTATGTCATCTAAAATAGCATCTGGGTTCTGAGTTAAGACCTCATTCCCTAAGGCATTCATTGTATGTAATGAATTGACTTCTCTCTTATGTATCTAGTGTGGTAATAGCTGTGCATCATCCCTGGGAAAATTGAGAGTAGTCTCTCAAATCACTTTCTGTGTTCTGTGGTTCAGATGAGGAAAGCACGTTGGGTCTGTGTTTTATAATACTTTTCTTTGTAACACTTTTCACTTACCAGATACTATATTATGAACATGTTTGTTAATTTGTTTTTCCTCTCCTTTTCCCCCAATAGAATACAAACTCCAAGAAAGTAGGGACAATGGTTTGTTCACTGTTATATCTCCAACACCTAGAACAGTGTCTGGCACATGGTAGGATGGACAATATGCTTTTGTTGGATAGATAAATGTGAATGACAAATAAATCAATCAATGAATGAATGTTGAAAAAACGCTCAAGAGATAACTCTTGATCTGGACCTTATAAGACAAGCAGAATTGTCCTTGGTAAATAGTGGTGGGAAAGGAATTCCAAGCAGTAACACAGCATGGTTCAGTGTCATCCTGTCTTGTAAATTTGAGAATGCCATATCCAAGTAAGGTAGTGGCTTTCTGAAGTGGTAAATCCATACCCTTTTTAGCTTATCTATGTTTTTTTTTCTTTCTTTAAGGAGTATTATATACTGTATATACATTTTTTATTACCAATACATTTTTAGCAGAGAAATAAGTTGTATTTCTTGAGCAGACACCTCCACCTGTTGACAGTGTGTGCTAAGGAAAATAACAGATTTTAACATTACCCTAATGCTATTAATACATAATTATAAATTTAATCTACCAGGGAAAATATCTTTAGATAAATTTTCAAACTCCATATATTACTTTGGCTTATCAAAGTTATTTTCCTCTTATTAATAAAAGAATCGATTGTCAACTCATTGATCAAAACAATAAATATTCTTCCAGTTCAAGACTCTATATTTTCAATAGTGAAATGCATATTTAATAACCATTATTAGATACATGGTACTCAAAGTGTGATCCTCAGACCAGTGCTGATCCTTAGATAGTCCTTGTAGGTCTGCAAGGAAATAAGCAAATCAAGTAAGAATAAGCATTTGGAAACTTGACAGATAGAAATTTGACAGCATAATTTTATATCTACTGAATCTAATTTTTGTAAATGAGCTTGTGTTTTATGTGCCTTTTTTGTCTTTAGTTTTAGTAGTTTGTTTTATTTTTATTACATTTTACAAAATATGAATCTGCAATTGATTGGAAACAAACAAACCTGATCTCTCAATACAGGTCATTTGAGAACAGTGCTCCAGAGTGTGATTTGTAGATTTCCTTTAATCCTACCAACTCTGAACTACAGTGGACACTGAGAATTTAGCTTGGAGTCCACTTGCCTCAAACTTCAGGTGGCAGTGCCTGTTAATAGTGATGAGAGCTGACATTTATCAAGCTTTTACTATGTTCAAGACATTATGCTAAAGACTTGAAAGATTTCCCTTGGGGCAAGGGACTGAGAAGAGTAAAAGTAGATTGGAAAGAGGATATTGGGTGTGTGTGTGACATTGGAAGTAAAGGTGTTTCTTGGTCTGTCAGACTTCTTTCAGGGGTAATATTTTCCTGTGGAAAGTCTATAATGCCAACCACTCCACTGAGAATTAGGCTAATTTGAACATTTATTCCCTTTTGTTACTGGGTAGGTTTTAGTAACATTTTGATAATTTAAACATGGGTGCAGGAAAGGCTAAGGGTTTCGGGTTGTTTGTTTGTTTATGCATGCGTGTGTGCCTTGGAGATCTGGTAGAGAACCCAAAATCTTAATAGAGGCTTTTGCTTAAGGAAATCCAGCCTACTTGACCTTTGGCAAAGCCATTCATGTGCAGGATCTAGGCCTTGTTGCATGAAGATCTTGCTGTAACTGGTTCAGTTCTAGGTGGGCTAGGGAAGTATGTTTTTTAGAAGCCCTGGAATTCGTAACCTCATTGTCCATTGTGGTCTTTTCCAAGTCAAAGAATGTGCATTGATAACATTCTATAGATTAAAAGGACAGGCAACTTTTTCTATAGTTTCCTGTGTTTGGAAACCCTGTGCACCCTGCTAGGCAACCCTCCTAGTAAAACCAGGCAGTGAAATGTGAGAATCAATGGAGTCTGCACTGTGCCTGGGCTAACACAGAAGTGTGCCTGAATAACATGGGAAAATGTGTTATAGATAAGTTGGACTTCACTAGCAGAGTTTCATCTCCCTCTATGCTGAAAGATTAGCAAATATTTTATATAAATGTGTTATAGAAACGCACCATAGACACTGTCTATTAGTAGAATAAATAATAGCTCAATCGATAGCTCAGTGTAGACTAAGTGGCATTTGATGATACTTTGGAATAAGATGGACTAAAAGAAACAGAGACACAGACAGACACACACACAGAATTTGTGGCTCTGGTTCTGTAGTGATTACCCATATGACAATGTGAATCTTTAGACTAAGGCCCTTGAAAGAAATCAGGCCATGCTTATTAAAATTTTTAATGGAAATTATACAACTGAACTGAAACTTGTATCCACAAATCCTTGAGACTTTTGTGCCTCTGTGATCAGGCATGTTGTCTAATGTAACATTGCCAGATTTAGCAAATCAAAGTACAGGATACCCAGTAACATTTGAATTTCAGAAAGATAATAAATATTTTTAAGTATAAATATATCCCATGCAATATTTAGTATTTATAAGTATATCCCATGCAATACTTTGAAAAGACAATGCACAATAAGGTTGTGAATTCCAAGGCTTTTAAAAAGCATATTGCCCCCAGCTCATCTAGAACCATGCAATATTTGGGACATATTTACACTAAATATATTTATTGATTATCTTAAATTCAGATTTAACTGGGCATCCTGTATTCTGCCTAATCTAGTGTCATTGGTAAAAAGATGTGGGAACAGATAAAAAGATGCCCAGAAGATTGGTTAAGCTAAGATGTCTATTATGCACTGAGTACTTATTATCTACCATGTTCTGAATTGAGAACTTTATACATCTATCTCACTTAAATTTCACAACACTCATAGAAGGACATAGCATTAAAAATCTTGTTATACAAATGTGGAAACTCAGGCTTAGAGAAATTAAGCCATTTGTCTAGGGTCAAACAGCTATTGAGTCATAGAGGTAGGATTCAAGATCAAGTTTAATTTTGGAGTCTGGACTCTTAAGCACTTCAGTGTAGTCTTAAGTGACATTTAATTATACTTTGTAAACAGATGGACTAAAAGGCACACACACACATACACCCTCCTTCATATTAGCAAAGCATGATCAGGGCTAATTCCCCTTTAGTGTTTTCCAACTATTATATTATATCAACGGTTTCCAAACTTTCAAATTATGGGCACCCTCCTCTCCACTTTAACCTTTCATGGTTCAAATTGCTAATTTTAGTAGTTTTAGTTTTGATGTTTAAAAAATATATATAATGACAGAAATTAGAAAATTAAGTTATGCCTTAAAATGAATTTATATGTGATTTTTCACAATATGGGTAGCATCAAACAGCACATGAAAAACAATAAAATATATCTTGAGATAGATTATTTATTCTACAAATAATACCTGATATACAAATAGCTTTGAGGATTCCCTTGTATAATTTAAGGCTCTTCCACTTCTACCTCCAGGCATTCATATCCCACAGGTTGGGAATCTCTAAATTAGAGCAATCTTAGAGATAGACTCAAGATGAATGAGCTTCTTTTCCTTAAATGCAGAAATGAGCTCAAAAGAAAACAGGCTAATGAAGTTAGGGAGAAATGCAAGGGGCAGGGGAGTGGAGGGTCAATGATTTCATGCTGGACCACAGGCTTCTGGTGCCCTGCCCACGTCCACCTGAAGGTTTAATGCTATAGACACTTGAAACTCTTGACATGATGGTTTTCTTTGCCACCTCCCTACTCCTCATGCTTGGCTGATAGTAGGACAGGGAAGTCTGGAAGTGGCAGGGAATTATGCTCAGGAAACAATCCTTAACATAACCAACTCCTTGACACTTGGGTGGATGACTCTGAGTGTAGCTGTACCCAGTCTCCCAGAGGTCCCCAGCAGGACTAAGTTCAAGTTGTCCACAGTAGTCACCTGCTCATTGATGCACTCTGAATTGACCACCTTCCCTTCCCTGTCTCACTTCTGTCCCTTCCCAGTGCTTCTTACAATCCCCTCCCAATTAAACTACTTGCATGCAAATTCTCATTTCACCTTCTGCTTCTTGGAGAACACAGTGTTAAGATGTGGATTAAGGTTTTTTTATATTTTTGAACTCTGCCTAAAGTACCAATACTAGAAAAGATTAGCTTTCAGTTCTTTTCCCGATACTCAGTGCCTTGAGAATTAGTCCAGCCTTTGGAGAGTAAGCAGGTTGGTGAGCCTGGTTAATATCAATTCTCGACAGAAGGACCCATGTAGTTACTAACAACAAGGGTAAATAGAGCCTGACGTCAATTAATTATTCTTGCATAGATTTTTTTTTTCCTCTGTAAATTTTGGTCATTATAAATAAAGAATTGACATTTTTTGTATATAGTACATGGTGAATAACTGCTGTCCTTCAGTGCTTCCCTCCTAGCATCTTTATTTGGGCATTTTCTTTGAACTAAACTATGAAAGTTGAATTAGATTATTTTATTTGGTGAGAAAGTTGTATAATAATAAAATAGAACAATGTATCCACTGTGTCTCATGCCAAATGGTATGGGCTAGTAAAAGCAGAATTAAAAGGGGAGTTGGGAACCCTGATTTCTGCATGACCTTTGACATCTCTAGGTCCCATTTTGCTTATGGACCAAATGATATCTAAGAATCCATTCATCAATAAATGTCTATGATCCTCCCACTAATAAAAATCCCAGTGTCAACTGCAGAGTTGAAAGGCATCATAGATCATGGACAGACTTCAACTTCTCAAGAGTTCCTTCTCAACCACACAGCATTCTCAATGCATACAGCATTGTGAATACCTCTGAAGATGAGTATATGGTTAAGTAGGTTAGACCAGTGGTATACAAGCAGGATGGTTTTGCTACCAAGGGACACTTCGCACTGTCTGGAGACATTTTTGGTTGCCAACAACTGGGGGCAGGAAAGATGCTAGTGGCATTAGTAGGTAGGGATACTTCTAAACATACTCCAGAGCACAGGACAGTCCCCCAACAACCAAGAATTATCCATCCCCAGATGTCACTGGTGTCAAACTTAAAATAGGACAATAAACAGACCAAAGCATCTAATGGCTTAAAAAACAATAGAAATCTAATTTTTTTTTTTACATCTGTAACAGTCTGGGGTAGTTCAAGCTAGACTAAAGTGGAGTTGTAGGAGTGAGCCCTTATGGCAGTTCTGTTCTTACTGTTAGCAAAAACAATTAAAAAAGCCAAAAACCACAAAAAAAGGGGGTGTGGAGGGATACTAGCTCTGCTCCACGCAAAGATACTAGCTGGTGGCATTCTTCTCATTTTCAGTATACTGTTTCAAAGGCCACCCTAGGTCCCTTCCACTTCGGCAGCTGGAACAGGGAAACGGCATGAAGGAGCATGTATAATATGGGCCAAATCTGGCAGTAACACATACCTCTTTCTCTCATATGCCATTGGCTAGAAATCAGTCAATGGCCACATATAACTGCAAGGCAGGCTGGGAAATACAGTCCTTAATCCATTACTCAGAAAGAGGAGGAAAGAGTATTTTGCTGACTAGTTAGCAATCTCTGCTCTAACAAGTAACTTTATCATTCCTATCTTGCATGATAATATCTTCACTTGTTGAATATTTGTGTTCTATGAATTTGTATGCATTTTGCACATGTTAACTCATTTAATTCTCCCAATAGCCTAATGGGGTACATCCTGTTATTATCTCTATTTTACATTTCTGGAAACCCAGGTTTGAAAGGTTAAATAATTTCCCAAAGTACACAACTAGTAAGTGTCAGAGCCTGCTTATGACACAGACTGCCTGGTGCTATAAAACCAGAGTTCTACCCATTGTGTTACCATTCCCATTTTGTCCTTGAGTACCCTGGTTGTTATTCCTTCTATTGAACCCAAATCTATCTTTCTATACCCTCCCTCACCACTTTCTGTTTCTACTTTTGTTACTGGGGAGAAACAAGGCAATCTTACTTAGAGTTTCCAATACAGGGAAGCAGAAGCATGGGTGGAAGTCAAGGTGATGGCAGTGGGGGTGGGAAAGAATGCAGATGTACAAGATGTGGTTTCTGCAGAAGAATTCAGGGGCCTGTGATTTTTTTCCTAAGGTAATTGGTAAGATTCTCTAACCATTAAAGGAAATTGAAGACAGAAGGACAAATTGATTTGGGTTGTGGATGAGTGAGTGGGTGAGGCAGATAATAACAATTTCAGATTTGAAAATGTTAAATTAAGGTATTTGGGGCAGGGATATTTGCATGATCATTTCAAGCCAAACTCATGTGTTTAATGTTTAGGAGAGAGGTGAGGGCTAGAGATATACATTTGGATATTATCTTGGGCAGACAGTTGAATCTATGGAAGTGGGTAGGTTTCATGATGGAGAAGAGCGTGAGAAGAAGATAAGACTAAAAATAGAACATGGTAAGGTCAATTGTGTTATTGGCCCTAATTCCTCACCCATCCCTATATCCACATCTTTGTAGATTTTGAAGTTCCATGCACTAAAGGGGCAGCATATATAATATCCTGCCCCCTGACTTTCCACTCTTTGACTTGCTTTGGCCAATAAATAAGGCAGTAGCGACAGCAGGCCAGTTCTGAGCCTAAGTTTAAGAGGTCTTGCGTGTGTTGGCTTGCTCTCTTCAGCCTCTGCCAATAAGGATATACTTGGGCTAGCCCACTTGTCTTCAGTGGAGGACAAATGACACTTGAAGCAGAGCTCAGCCTAGACCAGCCAGTCCCAGCCTACCTGGGCACTCATGAGCTGCATCAATGCCTATTGTCATATTGTTATGCACCTCCGAGATTTCATAATTTTTTTTGTTATTGTTATGCAGTATGGGTTTGGAGTTCTGAAGAGAGGCCTGCAGATAGGCATCGAAGGTTATTTCCCTAGAAATGGTAGCTGAAACTGTGAAAGCGGATAGGGGCCCTGAGGGAGATTACAATCTAGGAATGCCTACAATTATGGTTCCAGAGGCATAGGGGTGAAGAAGACAACAGCGAAACAGGCTGGAGTATAGAAGGAGAAGATATGCATAGCATAGGCTTTAGACTTGGAAAACCTATGTTTAAATCATTTCTTTACCATTTACTAAGCAATGTGACCTTGAGTAAGATATTTAAACTCTTAGGGCCTCAGTTTCCTCATCTTCAAAATGGAGGAAAGAAGACTTATGTTGAGTATTATCATGATGAATAAATAAACTTATCACAGTATGTGTTAAATCTAATATAATAGAGTGTTCAGTAAATGTTAGTTATTCTCTAAGAAACTCAATAGTTATGATGGCTAAAATATTATGCATACTTTGAAATATATTTTTAAGTAAAAAGGATACATCTTAAAAGAAAAGAAGAAAAATGAAGCCAAAGGCTGGGAAGAGGGAGGAATGGGGAGTTAATGTTTAATGGGAATAGACTTTCAGTTTGGGAAGATGAAATGAAGATGGATGGTGGTGATGGTTGCTCAACAATGTGAATGTACTTAATGCCACTGAACTATACACTTAAAAATGGTTAAAATGGTAAATTTTATGTTACATATATTTAAACCACAATAAAAGAAAGAAAAAAGAGAAAAATATTTGAATTAATGGAAACATGCAAAATATAACTTGGGGAAAAATATAGTTAATAGACTAGCTTCCAAACTAGTGAGTATTAGATCCAAGACATAGTAAATGCTCAGAAGCTGTTTCTGCAAATGAAAATGTGATTGAAGAGAGAGTTCAGAGTTCCTCAGAAACAGGGTTAGAAATAGCCACATTTGATTGACAGGAAACCTTGATAGACTCTGTATATTTGACATAGACAATCAACTTTAATGGGAAAATTGTTGGTTTCCATTGGGAATTTCATGTTTGGGGGTGAAACACCCCTGGATGGTGGTGGTCTGGCAATTTAGAGGTTCGTGGGAGCTTTTGACTCTATTGTAATACTTTAATATTAATTTTTTGTTTTGGAAATACAAGTAACATTTCATAAATCTCATGAAGTTTTGAGATTAAGCTCAGCTAAATTTTAGATAATATTTTGTGCAAATTGTTTACTGTTCCCGAAGAGGACAGATTTCTTTCATTACTAATTTGTATGAATCATTTTGTAATAAACAAGATGATTTTGTGCCCACGACAATGACACATTTGGTTCTTTTAATACAAAATATGTTTTAAAGGAAAAATAAATAAAAGTCAAACATTATTGAGGCAGATATCCAAAAAATATTTTAAATGGTAGAAATTTCCATGGCCTATAAGTTTTTAGCCATGGTCAGAAATTTGGCCAAGATTATTGAGAGGAAGCTTTGGGTGTTAAAAAAGGGGAGATATACTTCTATGCTCCAGTAAGTATATAATAAGAAACTAAAATAATGCCCCCTAACATGACTGTCTAAATGATACAAAGCCTAGGGAATCAGGATGCACTGTTTCCTTCTTGATCAATGTATTAGTAAAAGGTTTAGGAATGATTTCACAAAGGTCTCTGTACCCTTAGTGACCTATAAACAAATTTTACTTTCTGACTGAGTTCTTCCTATGTGAAACTCATCCTGCTTTTAAGGAAATTATAATAGAACTGGGAAAAGCCAACAAAAAACAATGTGAGACAATCTATCTAGGATAGCACATATACCACCATTATATTTCAGGTCCATGGCAGAGATTACTAATCGATCACAACATGCTGCTGCTGAGCCTGTATACAGCCTTACCTTTTCCATGCTGTGCTCTAAGTAGCTACTGTTAGTTGGTTACAGTTTTTCTATGAGATGAAACCTATTGTTCACCCCATACTAGACTATATGGCTATGAGAATTTACGAAGTGGAGAAACCAGTGAGGGTGGGATTGAAAGCCTCATGGGGTGGATAGTAGGAGCAGATGCACAGATGTGGAAATGTGTGTGGTCAGTGAGTGTGTCTGTGTGCACATGCATACTACACATAGACAAAAGAGAAGAGGGCAATATTAGGGAGATTCAGTTCATGTGTTGGATAGTAATTGTCAAGAACTTTGGAAGATAAAAGCGGGTCAAGTTAAGAAGATATTGAAAATCACATAGAGGACTTTAGATTTCCATTGATAGGAATGGAGAATAGTTTGATATCGTGGTGTACACTGGATGAGAGAATCCTGTGTACACCAAATAGATCAAAAATGGGATAGATTAGGTATAGTATGCCACTGGGTCTCAAATGGAGGCAATTTGGCCTGACAGAGGACATCTGGTAATGTCTGAAGACATGGTTGGTTGGTGACAACTGGGGATGGGGTGGGCATCTACTGGTGTCTGGTGGTAGAGGCCAAGGATGCTGCTGAACATTCTGTGATGCACAGGACAGACCCGCACAATAATGAATTATCCATCCCAAAATGTCAGTAGTGCTAAGGTTGAGCAATTGTGGTATAGGATAATTACTGTCATAAATAACCCCAAATCTCAGTGATGTGACTCAACAAAAATCTATCTGGCTCATGAAAGGCCAAAGCAAGTGTCAGATGGAAATCCTGGGAGTTGTCCTTTACATAGTCACTCAGGAATCCAGGCACTTTCCATCATGTAAAGCCACTATCTTTAATATGTAGTCACCAAGGTAGACAAGGAAGAGAAAGGACAGCATGTTCACAGAGAAGGTACACTTGCTCTTACCCGCCTTAGACCAGAAGTGACTCATCAGTTCCACTCACATTCCTTTGGAAGAATTTGTCACATGGTTCCACCTAGATGCAAGGTGACTAGGAAAATGTGGCTTAGCTTTGTGACCAAGAAGAAGAACTGGGTCTCATATGATTAGCCAATCTCTACCATATGGGGAAAGACTGGACAAAGAGCTCAGCTAGAGAACTATTACAGAGATTCTGTGGCAAGTTGTAAGCACCTGAGCAAGTGGTGGAATAATGACAGAGGGCTTAGTGAGAGACTCCATTTAAGAAGAGGTAAAACAGTGCAAGAGTCCAAAGTAAGTCAACAATGGCAAGTCTGGGACACTACACCTTCCTGCTAAACTCTAATCTCCTTAAAGGTGGTCTTGAGTCTTTTTACTCTTTGAAGTCTCAACTCACTTGGGCACAGGTTTATGGCCAACATTCTATGCAAGAATATATAGATATGTAGGAATAAAGTAGGGGAGAACAAAATCCTGTGGGTGTTTTCTTTTTTTTTTTTTTGGCTGTTGTTGATTTGTTTATTTTTGCTGAGGGTTCCTGAAGGAAGGAATTATTATTTAAGATGTAGAACATGATGAGTTTTCAGTGGGGGTAAAATATTCTGATAGAGCTGGACCCTAAACCATTAGATAAGAGTGTAACATTAGAGATGTAGTTTTGGAGGCAATCATCAGTTGAGTGGATTTCACTGCTTATATCCCTGGAGGCCAGGTCAGAACCTGACACAGAATAGATGATTAATAATATTTTGTTGAATGTATGGATCGATGTATATTTGAATATTATAAATGAGGAAAAGAGTAATTTTCCTTTTCATTAGAATAAGAAGAAACCTGATGCTGACATATCGTGTATCAGTTAACTATTCATGTGTTACAAACCTCCCTAAACCTCAATGGTTTCAAACAATAAACATTAATTATTTGTCACATATTTCTGAATAAGCTGGATGGTCCTTATGATCTTGGCTGGGCTCTTTCATGCATATGTAGTCAGCTGTCGATGCTGGAAAAAGCTCTGCTGATCTTGGCTGCTTCTCTTTTATGTTTGGAAGTTAGCAGGTCTAGGGTGGTCATAGCCAAGAAAACTGAGCTCCTTTCCATATGGTTTCTTTTTTTAATTTTTTTATTTCAGAGTATTACAGGGGTACAAACGCTTTGGTTATATAAATTGCCTTTGCAGAGCTTTTTTTTTGCAGAAATTGCCACGTCAGAGCTACAAGCATGCCCATCCCCCCAGACAGCATGCACCACATCTGTTAGGTGTGAATTTACCCATCCCTTCCTCTCCCTCCCACCTGCCTGACACCTTATGAATGTTACTTCCCATATGTGCACATTAGTGTTGATCGATTAGTACCAATTTTATGGTGGATACATGTGGTGTTAGTTTTTCCATTCTTGTGATACTTCACTTAGAAGAATGGACTCTAGTTCCATCCAGGATAATACAATAGGTAGTTCACCATTTATTTTATGGCTGAGTAGTACTCGATGGTATACATATACCACATTTTGTTAATCTACTTAGCATTGATGGGCACTTAGGTTGCCTCCACATCTTTGTAATTGTGAACTGTGCTACTATAAACATTCGAATGCAGATGTCTTTTTTATAGAATGTCTTTTTTCCCTTTGGTTAGATACCCAGTAGTAGGATTGCTGGATCAAATGGTTGTTCTGCTTTTAGTTCTTTGAGGTATCTCCATACTACTTTCCAAAGAGGTTATGCTAGTTTGCAGTCCCACCAGCAGTGTATGAGTGTTCCTATCTCTCCGCATCCATGCCAACATTTGTTGTTTTGGGACTTTTTGATAAAAGCCATTCTCACTGAGTTAAGTGATATCTCATTGTGGTTTTGATTTGCATTTCCCTGATAATTAGAGATGTTGAACATTTTTTCATATGTTTGTTGGCCATAAGGCTATATTCTTTTGAAAAGTTTCTGTTCATGTCCTTTGCCTACTTTTTAATGGGATGGTTTGATTTTTTCTTGCTGATTTTCCTGAGTTCTATACAGATTATAGTTATTAGCCCTTTATCAGATGTGTAGCATGCTAATATTTTCTCCCATTCTGTAGATTGTCTATTCGCTCTAGTGATTGTTTTCTTGGCTGTGCAGAAACTTTTTAATTTGATCAGATCCCATTTATTTATTTTTGTCAATGCTGTGATTGCTTTGGGGGTCTTCTTCATAAATTCTTTGCCTAGGCCAATGTCTATAAGAGTTTTTCCAACATTTTCTTCTAGAATTCTTATAGTTTCATGCCTTTATACTTTATACTTTCATGCCTCTTATACTTTCATGCCTAGGTTTAAGTCTGTTATCCACCCCGAGTTGATTTTTGTGAGAGGTGAGAGGTGCAGATCCTGTTTCAGTCTTCTACATGTGGCTATCCAGTTTTCCCAGCACCATTTATTGAATAGATTTTTTTCCCCTCAGTGTATGTTTTTGTCTGCTTGTCAAAGAATAGATGGCTATATGAGGATGGTTTTATATCTGGGATCTTAGTCCTGTTCTGTTGGTCTATGTCTCTGTTCTTGTGCCAGTGAAATCCTGTTTTGGTTACTATAGCCTTGTAGTATAGCTTGAGGTCTGGTAAATTGATGCCTCCCAATTTGTTCTTT
The DNA here is from genome assembly GCA_008086735.1 of Cheirogaleus medius. Classification (NCBI taxonomy): domain Eukaryota; kingdom Metazoa; phylum Chordata; class Mammalia; order Primates; family Cheirogaleidae; genus Cheirogaleus; species Cheirogaleus medius. Next base: position 12,374,670 of record VBSM01003185.1, read on the forward strand.
TTGCTTAAGGTTGCTTTGGCTATATGGGGTATTCTCTGATTCCATACAAAGCATAGAATTATTTTTTCAAGATCTGCAAAAAATGATGGTATTTTTACATAGGGATTGCATTGAATCTGTAGATCACTTTGGGTAGTATAGACATTTTAACAATGTTGATTCTGCTGATCCATTAGCATAGTATGGTTTTCCATATGATTTCTAATTTCCCATCAGACTCTTTTGAGTTTTTATTGTGGTACAGTGAGAATCTATGAGAGAGAGTAGAAGCACTCAAGATCTGTTAATGTCTAGGCTCAGAAGTGAAGTGCCATCAATTCTGCCATCATCTGGTAGCCAAAGTAATGCACAGGGCCAGCTCAGATTCAAGGGTGGGAAAATATACCCATCTCTTGATGAGAATAGTTACATCACATTTCAAAGGGCATGGATATGAAGAAGCTATTAATTGGCTCCATCAATAAAATCAACTCACCACAGTCTGGAAGGGAGTTATTACATAGTGTGGAAAGAGAGGATACTAAGCTTGGTTTGTTCACTTCTGAGCATTCTGATTTCCAGGGTAATTAATGAGATTTCTAGAATAATTTTCAGGCCACGTTTTTATTACTCTTGATTAGTGAAGAATTAATTTGAAAGGCATAAGGTATTCCCTGCATTTTAAAAATAAATAGCCATCAAGCTAAACTAATCTCCTTATAGGTTAAATCTTGACTCAACTTGCTCCAATTGTATCCTAACCATTTTCATATCATGGCATATAGAGCAAATATCGTGATTTTGTGGCACACTAGGGTAAAAGGACAAGGCTACTTGTGGTTGGGGGAGTAGTCTTAGGGGCTCTGGCCTCCCTAGGTCTCACATGGCTATATTGAGAGATGAGTTAATTACCATCTCTACATACCTGTAACCCAACAGTGGGGTGGGTCAGTTAGGATGCTCTGCAATGGCCAGAATATCAATGGGTCCAGTGAATCCCATGACTTAGTTGTAGGGTCTGGCAAAGAAGCCTCTAGACTCTCAATCTCATGCACTTTCCGTGAAACTATGTTGTTTTCACAGATATATCTCCAATTAGCATGTGTTTAACAAGTACCTGCTGTTTGCCTTGAAATGTACAAAACACTTGAAGGGAATGTAGAAGACTTATAAGGCATAGTCACTGTCCTCTCAGGGGTTGAGGAAGAAACTCTCATCAAACCATTTTGATCTCCTGTCTGGTACAGTATTGCTCAGTATCAAGTCTAGTGGAAGATAAGGAGGCAAGTACCAATTACTTCTGGAGTTTCAAGGATTGTATAAATGTCTCCTGCTGTTTTAGTCACTGCATTTGGATGCAAAATAATCCACCAAAGCACAGGGAAAATAATCAATTTATTCAAGAATCTCTGGCTATATGAATCAACAAGAGGCTTGTTTAACCCATTCAAGGAAGTAGTAGGTCCTCTGATTCTTGTACCTTTGTATTATTTTAAATATTAATATATTCATTTCCTGTAATACAATTAATACTACTTACTGCTTTATTGTAGGGGAAAAATCACTTGAATATTGCTGCATATAAACCACTTCAAAACTCAGTGGCTTCAAGAAGAGTTAAAATACTTTTTTTGGAAAGAGTCAGATAGTAAATATTTTTCACTTTGTGGGCCATATGGTCTCTGTCCTAAATGCTCAACTCTGCTGTTGTAGGGCTAAAACAGCCATAAACAATACACAAATGAATGCAAATGGCTGTATTCTAATAAAACTTTATTTATAGACACAGCAATCTGAATTTCATGTAATTTTTATGTGTTACAACATCTTCTTATGATGTATTTTCTACCCTTTAAAAATGTAAAATCCATTAATATAATAGCTTGCTAATGGAAGCTGGATTTGGCTTGCAGGCCATAATTTTTGGCCTACTGGCTTAAAACTACCATCATTATCACTCAGTAGTCTTCAGGTTGGTTGGGGTGGGCATTGTAAGCTGGGGCTTTGATTCAGGTTCTGGATCCAGGTGGCTTTGGATTCTTACCCAGGTGGGGATAACTTCATTTCCTGTGTATTCATTCTTGGGCCCAGGCTGGGTGGCAGCAGCTTTTTTCACAGCCATGGCACACAGACAAGAGTACAAAGCCCAACCATCCAAATACATTTGTGGCATCAAGCTGGTTACCATTCTATTGGCCAGAGCAAATCACGTGGCCAATCCAAAATTAACAGGCAGGGAAATATCCTCTTTAGTGAGAGGAACTACATAGGGTTTGAATTCTGGGAATCACATGTGAAGAATTGGGGCCATTAATGCCATCTACCACACTCACCTTCCCTTTCCTTTATTGAAAAATGTAATGATCTCCATCTTATTTTTCCTCCAACTTTCTTAGAGGCAAAAAGAAGGGAATAAATAATACATCTTAGGTTCTTTCTGGAGGGAATAGCTTCCTGTGACTATTACTCTTAGTCATTGCAGGAAAATGCCATTTATAATTTTGCCCTCACTCAATATCTCTTGTATGGGAAAGTACACATTACATGTCTTTGACCAGACATTCCACAGCTTAATCTGATACACCAAAGGTCAACTGAGTGTTTTCCTTGAGAGAATTTCGAACCATCAGCTGCTGTCTGTGAATATTTTTTGTTTGGCATCTGAAGGTTCCCTGTTACACAAGAAGCCCTCTCATCCTGAACACACGGAGGTGAGAGGAGTTATTCCTGGAAGAGGGGCCCATGAAACCACTGGACCTTTTCCTGACAATGGCTGTACCCACGTCACTGACCAAGGACTGTTTAACATAGCTTTTCTTGCCTTTAACCACATTCCTTCCACTCACCATTTGTTGATGCAACTTTTAACACAGGACAAAGTGTCTTATGTTTTTCTAACCTTTCTCACTTTCTGGATTTCTTTTTTGATAACCTTCTGGATTTTAGACTTATGACTTTGAATTCCTGAATAGAACATTTCTCAAAATAACACCACTTTTTTTCTAGTATGCACCCTGAATTTAAGAAGTAATAAATCAATGAACAGTCATCCCCCTTTAGTAAAACATTAGGCAGTACTGAGAATGTGCACAGTCCACCTGCTAGGCTGGGAGGGTTATTTAGCTTTGCAGATCCTCAGTGTTCACATCTGAAAAGAAAAGTCATTCCCAACTTGGAAATCATTTGATTCCAAGCTTCCACAAAATGCATAAAATTGGAATTCTGTATAGAATTTGAGATATGAGATATGATTCAAAGAAGTTATTTTTATATATATATATAGGCCATATATCGGGCGTAAAACATTATTTTTGAGCCTCCAGGCTATCCACTTTCTCTTCTACCGTCACTCTTTCCTGGTCCTAGGTACAAAAATCTCAAATTTTATTTTCTTTAGTTGATTAAGATGACACAAGTCTTTGAGATGCTCTTTAATAAATGATGAATGGCAAAGAAAGAATTTGGAGGAATTTTCCTAGTATGATGAACTCTGTTAACTGGCATTGTAGAGATGAGAGATTTTGATCAAAAGATCTCCTCATGGCGTTATGATCAACACTGTAAGTAGGTCACTGGTTTGCAGCAATTTGGGCTCAATAGCATAACTTACCACCCAAACTCAGATGTGTATAATTTGAAGTTTTCCTTAATGATTTCAATATCAGGGTTATCATTGTGTCAACAAGGGATGGCAAATAGAGATACCTAAATGATAAAATGCCAAATGGTGATGAGTTTACCATATAGATTGTATGAGTGGGGTGTGTGTGTGTGTGTGTGTGTGTGTGTTTATAATAACATGAGTTGGCATAGGCATGAAGCACATTTTGGAATTTCATTGTATTTGAAGTAGTGAAGAGACTCGGAAGCCGAAATTCGAAGGGTGGGAGCTGAGGAAATGATGGCTAGAGAGATGTTTTAGAGTCCAGGGACCATGCCAAGCACATGAGGCATAGGGGGGAGACCGACTAAGGCAAGAAGTGAGCACACTGCTGAAGGACTTTAGTCACAGGGTGGGTCCAAGGGCACCTGGATCCATTCCTTGGGGGAAGTAAGATCGGCAAACTAAGAGGACCCAGCCAAACTGACTGGCATGTGGCTCAGAAGGAAATGGAGAGACAGACTGAAGGTGGCATTTCTACACACTTAGCAGCATGGAATGAGGAGCTGGGGTTAGGGTCTGGGGTCCAGGCAAGACTACATCTCTGAGACCACAACTATTGCCCTCCTGCCTAGAGTTGCTAGGTAAAATACAGGATGCACAGGTAAATTTGAATTTCAGACAAATAATGAATAATATCATCAGTATAAGTATGTTTCAAATATCTCATAGTATATACTTATGTTAAAATATTTTTTATGTGAAATTCAAATTTAGCTGGGTACCCTGTACCTTATTTTCTAAGTCTGGGAGCCCTACCCATCCACACATGTACTAGGTAAACAGCCCACACTTTTCTCTCCTTGCACTTTTCTGTTATTTGGGTGATTTCCTCATTTAACAACTATCTCCCTTTCAAGAAACCAAGCTCCACAATGGTGTTTTGATTTTCAACATAGTCTGTGCAGAAACCTAGGTGGGGCTTAAGAAGTATGTGTCTAATGAGTGCATACTGCTTTATTAGCAATGGCACTACTTTACAAGCACCGTTATATGGTCTCTCTGAGGCTTCTGGCAAAAGTTCTGCTCTATGATAAGAGTCTGAGAATTTTGTCAGTAGAGGCAGCTGCAAGGAGCTGGGGGAGAGGGGACCTGGGCAGGGACGACAGTTCTCTAACTTTATCATTATCCTCATAATTAAATACACATGTCTGCCTGGGACTGAGAATCAGATGGCTTGCTCTGTCATTAATTGGCTCTGACTTTAGGAATGTCCCTCAACCTTTGTAAACCTCAGTTTCTAGCCTACAAAACAGGAGTTAATCCACTAACTCACAGATACTCACAAGGATGGAGAATTCATGTATGTGAAAGTGTGTATTGGAAATAATCATGCTGATTTTTAAAGATACAAATGCCAATTTCCATGCCATGAAAACAGCCCCATGAAATAAATGTTCCTGTCACAAGAACAGACATCCCTTGTTCTAAAGACAGACAGTGAGATGTGGAATCCTTCTCACTCAAGCATGCCCTCTAATAACTGCTTAAAAGCTGTGCTGTCACATCCATTCCATGTGCCACTCGATGGTCATATCATGGAGAGTGTAGGCAAGGCATTCACCCTGCAAAGAGCAGCTGTCAGCTCCTTCTCCTTGAGCATAAACCCTCGTGTTCCTTTCTAGAGGGCCACAGAGTCCCAAACCTCTAGAAATTTCTCAGGAATTTCTCTCCCCTTTAGGATGAGGCTTTTACTACTCAACTTTCTCCTCTGAATAACCAGTTGGGATTAGTATATTAATAGATCAGGCTCAATTAAACAAACATTTCTGGAGTCCTGCATGTCTCTGTGCTTGGTAAAACAGTGGTAAAAACAAAGATGATTAAGACATTATGTACCAGAGTAGGGAGAGAAAGCTCCCACACAGACAACACTAATGAAAGGGCAAAATAAAAGCTAACGAGAGGAACTGGGTACTTCTGACTGAGAGCTGGGGAGAATCAGGAGAGATTTCAGGGAGGAGAATTTTGTAGGTTGCATAGAATTAATGTAATCCTCATTCCAGCTCTTCTGTGTTCTAACAATAATAGCATAATACCTCAACTTCATGTCTCTGTGCCATTTATGTGTTTGACCAGCCTAAGTATAAAACAGGATAGTGTAACCTGTCTAGGCTGCCTAAAAGAATCAAATAGCAGCTTGTAGGTGAAAATGTAATGCACTACACTGGTGGGTGGTGGTCTTATTTACTTGCTTGTCACCTGCTTAGTTTGGACTCCATTACTCCTTCTCTCGTATATTGCTCTTTGAAGGGAAAATTTCAGGGAAGCTTCCAAGTTTGTTCAATAAAAGCCATCCAGACTTCTTAGTCATTTTATACTTTGAAAAAAAATTCAGTCTTCCTCCAAATGTCTTCATTTACAAGGGCTAGGGAGAAGTATAAAAAGGAACACTCACTAACATTTGGGTTTACTCTTCCCATTAAAACTTCCCCAATGTGGCATTGAAATATCTTTCTAACATTGCTGATGGCTGTTAACCATTTTTGTTCACTTTTTCCCTATGTGTTTACCTCCAGGAAAGGCATGATACCACCTCTATTCCTTGGCCTTTACTGAGTCTCTCTTGAGCCTTAGTCTCCTGGCTCAATAAGCCAGTGGGTATGTATGGGTTTTCCGCATTTGGCTAAGGACTTACTTATTTTCACTCAATATGGGTGAAAATAGTTGGGATTTTAATCAATACTTTGCATTGAATTTTCTTAAATAGCTAATTAGTAAGCAAGTTTATATATGAGGACTTAAAAGAGTTCTAGAATGATTATTTATATAGTTAAGACATTGGTTCTTAATGGCTGGGAGATGACTTTGCCCACCAGGGGACATTTGACAAGATCTGGAGCCATTTTGGTTGTCATGACTGGAGGATGATGGTAGTGATGCTACTGGCACCTAGAGCTGAGAGGTCAGGAATGCTGCTAAGCATCCTACAGTGTGCAGGACAGCCCCATGACAACAAATTATCGACTCCAAAATTTTAATAGTACTGAGATTGAGAAACCCTGATTTAAGATATAACTCTACCTGCTCTTTAAGGAGGTATAACAAATTAAACATAACAAAAAAGAGCAATTACAAATCAAAGTAGAACTGCAAAAAATTAAAGGAGCAGAAGCATAGATATCACTAGAGTTCTGAAGTCACTTAATCATTGAAGGCAAACATTTGATTGAGCTCTGCATTTCCTGAAAAATGAGGAAAAAAAGAGAAAGAAACATAGTTCTTAGGGTTCCCAAAGCAAAATTTAATACATAGGTTCGTTCATCAGCAGAGATCACTTTTTTCCTTGCCATTATATTCAAAGAGAAATATATCTTGGAGGGCTTTATATATGGGACATTGTATAAGAAAAATAGACATTTTTTTCAACTGTAGTCTTGCAAAGGACACAGATGTGTGTGTGTGTTTGTGTATAAATGGATATTTCAGGTCTAAAATCTTTACTAAAAAACCAGCAGAGGGTATAACATTAGGTCTTGTGAATTAAAGGCTGAACTAATATGATCTGGGTATTATCCTTACTTGTGATCAAATGGATAAAGGGTCAAGTCTCTGAAAATCTGAGAGAGAGAGAGAGAGAGAGAGAGAGAAAGAGAGAGAAGAGAAGAGAAGAGAAGAGAGGAGAGGAGAGGAGAGGAGAGAGGAGAGAGGCGAGAGAAGAGAGAAGAGAGAAGAGAGAAGAGAGAGTGAGTTGACATTTTCATCAGACTCTAGGAATCTCTTACTGGGTTATCAAATGACTCCAATGAGTCTTTGGAAAGGGTTAAAGAGTAATTAATTCATGGTAGCATTTTCTGATGAAGATCCAAAGTGCTTGAGCTCATTCGATAGCATTTATTTCTAACCTACTTTGGAAACCCCTATGGATGAGGCAGGTAGACGACTCAATGACTTGAGAAGTGCCTTCCAAAGAAAGGAAAGGTCCAGAAATATTTCTTAACTGAATGAAAATAAGAAAAGGTGGGCCAGGTGACTCTTAATGCCCATTCAATTTCATTCATTTCATAAAATCACTTACAGAGAAGTTTTTATATGTGACTAAGCAATTTTCTCCTTTCTTCAGATATTTTTCTATGCTAAAGACTTTGTTGGAAAATAGAGTTCTCTTCCAATAAGAAAATTAAGGAAATAAACAAAACAACCCACAATGACCTAGGTATCTGAATCAGTCTTTGAGAAGAAAGCTGGTGCGCACACTCATTAAACTGCAGAATATAGCTAAGTAAGCCTTCCTGCCTCAAGATTGTTTCCAGCTGAAGTCACACTTGGCAAATATGGATGCCACAGAATGTAAAGGTGGCTCTCGTCTAGGGGGAGACCTCCATGTGGCTCCTTCCTCTTCTCATTTGTATTCATCAGTGCCTAGGATAGGCTGGTATCAGAGTTCCTTCAGGCAGTAAGAATGAAATAGATGAAAAATGAGAATATTGACACTGGGAACCAGAGAGCAGAGAACCTGGAGCCCAGGATAGCTAGGAGATGTGAGAAAACAAGTCATTTCATACATACCTAAAAGTGAGAGAAAGCTTTGCTCTCTGGAGACGAATTACTGGAAAAGAACTATTCAGAGGATCTGTGGGTCTTAGAGGTCCCTGGAGGAACATTGAGAGAAAGAATGAGGAAGCACCACTTTGTTTAAGAAAAGAAAGGAGTGGAGCAGCACAGGACTACTATTTTGAAGATAAATGAATTAATAGAAAAAAGGCTCTATGATGTGTTTAGAAGGAAAAAAAACCCCTCTGCTTGCTGAAGTTCAGAAAACACTTTTATAAATGTAAACTTCATAAATATCTTCACATCAAACGCATGACTGACTAAAGATGAATGACCCCAAATTCAACTATAAACACTAAGGTTGTGTCTACACACAAAAGTCAGCTTGACTCAATGCATTAGAGGGAGAAAAAATTAAGTCAATGAAACAACCAATTCTTAAAGTGCCAGGTACCTGATTTGCCTGTGTGTTTTAGTTTTTACTTGTTTTGGCATTCTGTACACATAGCCAGAAAATATTACAACAACAGAAACATCTCATTCCAGGATGTTATTTTAGTTACTGGGGCAGAGAAAGGGAGAAGTGTTTTCCTAGATATAACTTAGTTAATGGTCCCCCTGGTTCTTAAAATCTTTATTGGAAGTTGCCAGAGACCTGACGAAATGCAGCATAGTATGTTCATACTAAAATGCTTCCTCACAAATATCTACAATTCTATGTCAATTGAGCAAATACAAAAAAATGAACTATCAAAACAAATCAAATCAAATTTTTCCAGAGACTGTTCTTTTGCCAAATGGTTTCAAAACATGGACAGGAATAATTGGGGTTACCTCTTTTATATGTATATAATAGTTTTATTTCAACAACAACAAAAAATAGTCTTTAAGAACTGGGAAGTTATTTTATCCTTTTTAAAATTCCTCCTCCTTCCAAGATGCTTCAATATAAACAAACTTTGGTTTACTTTTTACTGTTTACTCAGTGAGGTGAGTGTTAACCCACTTTGATTATGATGAAACTGAAGTCCAGGGTGGTGAAATAAGTAGCGTAAGATCTTGTGGCAGGGAGAGTACAGAGAGGTTTTGAATTGGGCATTAATGTTTTTCTGCTTTAACACCCCTACTGGTCTGAGCACATAGGGGATCCTTTATCAATGTCCATTGAAGTGACTGAACACATAGATGGAATGAGGTGGAACTGAGCTGGTGACACAGATACTCCTCACTCTTTAATCATCTATCAACAGGCATGGATGAATTTTTGGAGTTAACAAAAATGTGCAAAAAATGGAGAGAATAATATTCATTTTATATATATTATTTTCATATATCCATATGAAGTTCTCATTAACTTCATGTATGCATATAAGTATGTATATTACTCCATGGAAAGAAATATAGTGATGTCTAGTAAAATTGAAGATGCCAGGCTCTTGAATCATCAACTCCACTTCTTAATATATACTCTAGGGACATTCTCATACACATTCATGAGAATATTCATTACAGCATTATTTGTGATGAAAAAAATTGGAAAGAACCTACCTATATAAGAATAGATAAATTAATTATGGGATAATGATTTAGTAAAAATAAGTGAACCAGGCCAGTATGTGTGAACAGGGATAAATCTCAAATTATGACATAATATAATTTATATACTTAAATTCAAGCAAATTTAAGGTTACATTAACAATAACAACACACTGACTTATATTCTGATATCCTTTTTTAATTGCAAGATAAAGAGTTTGCAGCTAATTGTGCATGACTTTGGGGATTATACCCTCATGGGAGAATGTCATGTATATAAGCATCATTGTATCATTGTTTTATGTGTTAGAGTAAAAAAGAAAAATAAAGTTAAGAACTACCACTCTAGAGCTTTGTTGTTCAAATAGTGACCAATTAAGAAGAAAAATTCTCACGAACTCTGTCTTAGTCCGCTCAGGCTGCTATAACAAAATACCATAGACCATAGACTGATAGGCTTAAACAACAGAAATTTATTTCTTGGAGTTCTGAAGGCTGAGAAGTCCAAGATCAAGCAAGGTGCTGGCAGATTTGATTTCTGATGGGACCTCTTTTCCTGCCTTGCAGATGGCTACCTTCTCATTGTGTCTTCACATGGCAGAGAGAGAGAGAGAGAGCGCAAGCGCGAGTGCTAGTGTGCACTGAATCACCTTTCAAAGCCTACACCTCCAAATATCATCACATTGGGGGTTAGGGCTTCAACATATGAATTTTGGAGGTACACAAACATTCAGTCCATAACAGACTCCCAGTGCTCACTTTTTCTAAGCTCACTGAAATGTAGTTAAATATAAAACTATTAATAAACTCCTTATGTTCAGAACTTTTATCCACATAATCCAACAAAGTTCTTATTAAATAGTATCACACAAACATGGCTGGGTGGATTACATTGGAAAGTTATGTTTGTGATGATCTGACTTAAAATACAGGCTTCATAGCATATAGGAAATTCACTTTGGTGGCCCATAGAGAATCTCAAAAAGTTAAGTCCTCCTCCTCCAGAGCAGTTGAAGCCAAAGTAGAAGACAGAAGGTCTGGTAATCATTAAACTAATAGAAGATATATCCATAGCAGAGAAAACAAGCAGGATTTCAAATGTGGGCCCCAAAAGAAAGTCACCAAAGTAGTCACTACAAACTGTAGGGCTTATGTGTGATAGAACTTCTTCTTACTAGGCAGCTCTGTGGTGATCCAAAATAAAGGGCATCTATATATTTGATAGATAATTGTCTCTGGGATATTCTTCTACTTCATTGGAACCACCTGCTACTACATATATTAATCAAAATAAACACTTTTATATAACCATTAGTAAACTTCACATTAGCAATATTAATGTAATTTGAAAGATGATTTGAATTTGCTAAAATCCAGTGATGGATTCATGGTAAAAAAAAATTACTTGAGTCCAATTTCATGCTTTGATTTCAGTAACACAAATGTAGAAAATGTCTGTTTGCATAAGAAGCTGTAAAAATGTTATTAATAAGCACAATAATTCTGTTTTTCTTAGTTCAAGATAATAAGAATGAATTTAACTAAAATGAATCACTCTGAAATGTCAACTTTAATGAAGAGTGCTTGAAATTCTGTGAATCTCTCTTATTTGAATATAAAGTTAGCACAGTAGCTTTTTGGAATCTGATAATAGCAGATATATAAGATAATAAATTTTGTAATAAGCAGTAGCTGATTATTATGCTAATAAAATATTATAAGCATAAAAAGATAGGATCTATACAAGAAATCTTCCTGTGTATCAGCTAGGCTGCTTTTGGCTGCATGTAACAGAGTACATGACTGAAAGTTGCTTAAACAGTAAGAATATTTTTTATCTCACATAGGCATTGCATTAGTTATCTATTACTATGTAACAAATTAACTCTAACTTAATGGCTTAAAACAATACATAATTATTATCTCACAGTTTCTGTGGGTCAGGAGTTCAGACACAGCTTAGCTGATTCCTTTGCTTCAGGGTCTATATGAGGCTGCAATCAAGGTGGCAGCTTGAGCTGGGGTCTTATCTGAAGGCTTGACTGGAGAAGGAAGGACATATTTACTGGCTCACTCTGGTTGTTGGCAGAATTCAGGTACTTAAATTGAAGGCCTCAGTGTCTCACTGGCAGTTAGCTGGAGGCCATCCCCATTTCCTTGCCAAATGACAGCTTACTTTATGGAAGCATGAAAGCTGAGAAGGCAATAGCAGAATCAGCTAGCAAGACAAAATTTACAATTTCAGAAGTATCTTCCCATCACCTTTGTTGTATTTTATTTGTTAGAAGCATGTCAGGTAGATCAGCCCACATTCAAAGGGAGAAGATTGGGTAAGGGCATAAATACCAGGAGGGGAATTTTGGGGGCCACCTTAGAGTCAACATGCCACAGGCATAAACCCAGAGCATGGTTCCATGGTTAGTTCAGGGGCTCAATGGCACCAAGTACCCAGATGCAGTTCATCTCTCTGCCCTGGCTCAGAGATATCACCCTCCATATAGACAAGTGCCTACAGTTCTGCCAGGTGTTGTGTGCAGATAGTGGCACAATCAAGTGAAATAAAGAGGGCATTTCCACCTTTGTTATTTTGAAAGAAAATCTTCCCCAAATGTCCCCTGGCACACTTCCCCTCAGGTCTCATTTGTCAGGATTGGGTTATGTGTCCATATCCATATTACAAAGGAATCTAGAAAAGTAAGGGTGAGGATCTGGCATTTTTGCCCTCAGTGGGAGGCAAGTCTCTGCCGCCAAGGAGGCGGCGGGTGGGGCAGTGGTCAGAGATTGGGAGTTCACTGCTGAAGAGGCAATAAGCATCTACCACAGGCACCAAATGTGAATACTAAGGTACAGACTTTCTCAGGGCATTTGTCTATATTACCCTGTGTCACATGATGGCTGGATTTTCTGCCTCTTGTCTCTATTCTCCTTGCTTGAGATGTTCATTCGTATAATGCACAATGATGTCCTTGAGTCTTTATTTGGCTCAAACATTATTGTACAAACAAATGCAAATATAGGTCTTAAAGCTGCCTGAAGTTCTCTGTTATTGTTGTGATTATTTTTATTCCAATATTTCCTAAATAAGTTAAAATTATTAAGCTAGTTATAAAATCCTTATTCTCAGATGTCTTATCTGTAAATGTTTGTTTATTTTTTTTTCACTTCCTCAAAGAAAAATGACTGGCTCTTTAATGGACTGTTAACTTCCAATCATCTAAAGTCATTTTTTTAGATGCAAAGATAATCATGAAAATAAAAAATAGGCTGTCTGTATGATCTTTTGATCTACCCTTAGCTCCTACCTTTTCTGCAAAAGTCCCCAGGTAAGTAAATAAAAGGTGGGTTGTTAACAAAATTCTCTCTAGTCCAAGCAGGAGCCTGTGACCTTTAGCACCTTGGGCTATGAAGCTTCCAGACCTCTTTTCAAGTCTCTCAAAGCCTGGAGACCATCTTCCACAGGTGAATTTACTACCAGCCAACATACCTGACTGCCAGGAGTCTGCATGAAATGACTCTGAAAGTATCTGTTCCTTTTGGCAGTCACGTTGCAGTTTGCTCTTGCAGAACTTCTTTTTACAATTGCAGGAGCTAAATCCCTACTCTTTCATCGTATAATTTGCTGGTGGTGGTCTGGACTCAAGTGAATAAGCTCCTTTTCAAATGTAGTCTTCTTCATTAGGCTCATTTGCCATGACTTTCTGAATCGTGCTTCTATAATCTCTCTTAATCACTCTAATGCTCCATGTTGTGTCAACCACAACATTTTAAATCATGTCCAGGCATATTAACCAACTGAGCCAGTGCTCAGTTATTTCCCAAATGGTCTGACAATTTTGTGAGATTTTAGAAGAAAACATATCAGAGGGAAAGCAGTGATTTGTTTACATGTTCATTTAATGCAGTGGTTTTCAATCTGAATGGGAGGGGAGGATTTGCCCCCCAGAGGACATCTGGCAATGTCTGGAGACATGTTTGGTTGTGACGGTGGAGGATGGGGGCATGCTACTGGCATCTAGTGGGTAGATCTTAGGGATGCTGATAAATATTCCACAATGTACAGAATGCCACTCTCCCTGTAACAAAAATGATCCCAAAGGTCTGTACTGCCATGGTTGAGAAGTCCAGATTTCATTTAAGAAATGACATCCAGTTTTATAAGAGAAATCTTATACAACCTTTTCTGTCAATTTGATATAAATTTTTATGAAATGTTTTGACATTTGCCTGTAGAGCCCAGATCTTGCCATATTTACACATATCTTTGTCCCATTTCTCTATCAAGCAATTCTTTTTGCTGTTACATCTGGACTCCACAGCAGAACCTTCTGCCAAATTCTCTGGGGCCTAGACACCACTGTGAAAAATCTCTCATTGTCCTATGACCCTATGTCACTCTCTAAAGACTTAAAGTTCTGATCAGGAGCATACAATTGTCTAAGCCTAGTTTCCATGACTGAGTCTGAGCTTTTGGGATGGGCTCTGGACTAGGGAATTCGTGTGCATTACTCTTTGAATCTACCCAGTAACTTCCACCCCTCATTGCCACATTAATTCTAAGGACTCAAGATGATTTTGGCTTTGCCATCTTCAATGTGTGGTGCCCCAGGTCACTCTGGTGGTCACCATTCCATCTAGTGGGAAAGAGTAAAACTCAGCATGAAGAACGTACACACACACCTTGACTGGAGAGACAGGTCTGGGTAAGAATTTACTTGCATGGACATACCTAACTGTAGAGGGGGCCCAGAATTGAAGTGTAGCTGAGTAGCCATATGGACACTACAATTCTATTACATGCAAGATGGAAAACAAATTTTGGTGGATAGCAACCTAATTATCTAGTAGTGTTTCTCTTTCCCTTCCCTTCCCTTCCCTTCCCTTCCCTTCCCTTCCCTTCCCTTCCCTTCCCTTCCCTTCTCTTTCTTTCAATGTAAATAGGAGGTTATATAAACTTTTCTTTATCTTGAACACTGTCCATGTTAGTGCATATAAAGATGCCTCTTTTTCAAAAACTATATTAATTCAAATGCATGTATTATGTATTTTTGACTCTCATGAGGCAAGTGTTTACTTTTTTCCTCATCAAGTTCATCAAGTTGCTTTTTTGAGCCCTTCAGTCTGTTTAGCTATTGACGATATATTCAGCACATATAGGACTTGGTCAATATATATTAGTGCTCTTTGAATGAATGACTAGCTAGGGTTCCCTTTTTAGCTATTCTTTTCCAGTATAGAAATTTGCATTCTGATATAGAATGTTTGGTTTGTAATTCTCTAAAACAATATATTAAGGAATTGTTGATTTGTTCTGTTTATCATTGCACTATTAAATAATGAGTCATTAAAATGACACACTGCAAATTGTATTCCATTTTCCAAGAACTGGAGACAAGTCTGAATTCCCCTGAAGTCTGCTTCTGGCTGTAAACACTGTTGACATTCTTCAGAGGAGGCGAGGATGGGTGAAGAATAATATGATGCCTATTTCAATTCTGACCTCTTGACTATTTCATTCTCATGCTTCACCATTTATTTTTGGCATTACAATTCCAACATTAAATATTCTTCCTTTTGAAAAACTGTTAGGGTTTTTTTCCGATGGCTCAATGTTGGTATACTCTGAGTGGGTCTTATTTTCCACAATAAAATCAAATTCATGTTTAAGTAAAATAAGTCTAGCATAATTTCCTTCCACTTCCCACCCATTATTTGAAAAGCAACAAGACAATGTAAAAAGTTGGTAATAATTGAGGCATTTGTAGGATTGAGCCTTCCAGAGACTATGTATGGTCATAAACTGGCAAATAGGAGCAGATCTGGAAACCAATTGCCATCTGAAATGACAGCACCATCTGGGACAACTTTTTACTAATTGTCCGTATTACTTTTCTATTGCTACATAGCAAATCACCACAAACCTAGGGGCTTAAAACAACACACATTTATCAGCTTGCAGTTTCCATAAGTCATGAGTCCAGGCACAGCTTAACTAGGTCCTCTGCTCAAGGTCTCACAAGGCTGTATCAAGGTGTTAGCCAACCTGCATTTCTCCCTTGGCTTGAGGTCTTCTTCCAACTCATGTGGTTGTTGGCAGAATTCAGTTCCTTATGGTTGTAGAACTAAGGTCCCTGTTTTCTTGCTGGCAGTTGGTCAGGGGCCACTCTCAGCTTTTGGAGTCCACCTACATTCCTTGCCTCATGGCGCTTTCCCAGACCTCTCAACATGGCATCTCACTTCCTCAAAGCCAGTAAGCAAGTCTCTTGGTCCAGTCTGCTAAGATGGATTCTTACATAATGGCATATAATTATGAGAGTGGCATTTCATCACCTTTGCCACATCCAGTTGGTTCAAAGCATGTTACAGGTTCTTCACACAATAAAGGGGAAGGGATTCTGCAAAGGTGTGATTCTCTGGTGATCACCTTTGGGTGTGTCTGCCACCCCCTTTTATGGTTTAACTCACTGCCTTCTTTCCCCTTCATCTCCAGTGCCCTTCTTATGCCTGTGTGGTGCCTGGTTTCAAACTCCCACCTGTCTGGTGTACACATTCTCTGGGCTCTCATATGTTTCTTGATCACATTTTACCCTGTATTTCCAACACCTTCACAGAATGCTTCCCTCTCCCCATGGTCTTCTTTTCTGTATAGTCAAGTCACTGATCCTTTGACTCCATTAGCCCTGTCCTTTTAGTGTTCAAGTGCAGTTCAGGTAAAATGAAACTGATGCTGTTATGTTGAATGTCTCCTCCTTCTGTCTTTTCTACTCATCTCAGTGGTGTGATCAAAGTCACCTGAGATCAAAACCATAGTGTTAGCTTGGACTTCTCAAAACCAGGGGTTGGAACTCTATGGCTCATGGGCCAAACCTGATCCATATGTTTGTTATTGTGAATAATGGTTTATTGGTGCGTAGCCTTGTCTGTTTCTTTAAGTATGATCTATGGCTGCTCTTGCTCTACAATAGCAGAATTGAGTGGTTGCTACAGAGACTATCTGACCTAAAAGCTGAAGATATTTACTGTCTGGCTTTCTACAGAAAACAATTGCTGATCTGTGTTCTGGACTAAAGAGGACTAAGCTTGTTTCGTTTTCATTTAAAATCCCATTAGCATCATTCCTTTCCTTCTGTTCCTTCTGCGATTGCGTGCCTTAGTTTACTCTTGTTATCATACACCAGAACTGACACAGCCCTCTCCTAATTGGGCCTCAGCAGCTATTTAGAGCTTTTCTTCTTCAAAGCCCTTGTGCATTGCTGTTGTTTGAGCATCTGAAGCTCTTTCTTGTCTGCTTATGAATTTTTTTTTCTCTTTATTTTCTTATAATCTTCCGTAGAAATCTTCCCAGGCAGGCTGATAGCAAACACTAGCTCAAAGACTTTACCCAGTCTTGAATGTATGACTCATATAGAACTTTACATAAATCGTCTGCATTTAGTAGTTATCTCTTACCCTATATAAGCCGTAGGTCCTCTATAGATTGTAAGATCATTGCACACAAGAATTATGTCGTACACTTGCATCTGATAAAATGCTTAGCATTGAGTTGAGCTGGACAATGACGTATAGAAGTTATAGACTGTTGATAGGTCTCTGTGACAAACTTCTTTAACTATTAATATTAAAGCTTTGCTTAATTTTGTGTTATTTTTAATGGTAGTGATTTAAAAAATACTTTAAGTAAATTCAAACTTACAGAAAAGGTGCAGTGATAGTAAAGGATCTTTTTTCCTAAATCATTTGAGAGTAAGTTTCCAACATGATGCCCCATCATTCCTAGTACTTTAGTGTATAATTCCCACAAACAGTGACTACAATACAACCATCAAAATCAGGAAATGAATGCAGTACATGAACACCATTTAGTCCCCATGCCTAGCAAGTTTCGCCAACTATCTAAATAATCTCCTCTGTATCAGAAAGATCCAATCTGGGACCATGAGTTGTATTTAGTTGTCATGTCTCTTTAGTCTCTTTCAATGTGGAACAGTTTCTCAGTATTTTTTGACTTTCAGGACCTTGAGATTTTTGAAGAGTACAGGCCAATTGTTTTGTAGAATGTCCCTACAAATTTGCATTTGTCTGATGATTCCATATGATTAAGTTCAAGTTATGTGTTTTTGTCATAAATATCACATTCGAGGAGGTGTAAATATCTCATTCTCCATCAAACTTTCACCCACTAGTTTTAGCATCCATTGATGTTTCTTGGCTAAATTAATTATTACTGTGATAGTTGACAGATGATAATTTTCTATTTCCATCACTCCTTCTACAATTACAATTTGGTATTCCACTACAAGGAAAGGTTTTCTACTCTTCCCATTTGTTCACTTATATCACCATGGACTCATGGATTCCTATTTTATTCAGTGGGCTATAATTCATTACTCTCATTTATTTTGATACTCAAAAAGTCCCATGTTTAGCAGTGGGATAGGGTTGCCTGCTAAGATAGAGAACACCCAGCTAAATTTGAATTTCAGATAAATAATGAATAATTTTTAGTATAAATATGTCCAAAATATTATATAGACATGCTTAATATTGCATGGACATACTTATATTTAAATTATTCATTGTTTATCTGGAATTCAAATTTAGCTGGGCATCTTCTATTTTTATGTGCTGAATCTGGCAACCCTTTCAGTAAAATCCCCTTCAAGATATTTTCAGTGTCCTTTTGATATGTCTCTATCATTCTTTGAGTACTTCCTTGCTTTCTGTTCCAACCAAATGTTTCAGGCTCTCCTAGTAGCTTTCTTGTTCCAGCTCTAGCATAAGCCACTTTTCCAAAGAAAAGTTCTGTTTAGTATAAAATGGTATTTAGAAACCAAGACCTGGACACAAAGTATGCTCATTACTATTGAGTGTCACAATTGTTAGACCTCATCGGTGGGGAGATCCACTGTACAATACATGTACACATCTATATACACATATACATATATGTACATACATGTACATGTGTATTTACTTCTATATCTATCTCTCTATATTGAAAACCATGAGTTCACACCAATGCCTCCAATTTCAATCTAGTAACACATAGATAATACTAGTTTTCTCCCTTTCTTCACTTCTCCGACAGTAAGAAATTTGGTCCTCCTACCCTCAATATAACCTTAGTGGATACGTTACCCCTCGGTGTACCCATTGTCCCATTGTCACCACCAGCCCCTACACCTCTACATGGATGCCTTTCTCACCTTTCTTGGGCTCCAACACCCTACACAATGCTTGCTGCCTCTCACTGCCTCAGGCTCCAAAACCCCATTCCCCCACTGCCACTACCACTTCCCCCCAGGTGGCACATGGACACCTTATTCACCCAATTCAGGCTCCACCATCCCATGCCAGGCCAGCATCATCATCCTCCTGTGTGGATGTCCTCCTCATGCCACTTGGGCTCTGATCCACAGCAACACACCACCCTGAGTGAAATGCCTTCCTCCCTGACTTGATATACTCTGCTAGATCAACAGCCTTGCCACTCCTCATGAAGATACTCACCCTGTACAGCCCCATGTCATGGCTCTTGGATTGAATTTTTCACGAAAGGAAAGGAGGGAGAGAAGAAAGGTATTCATGCACCTCTCACCATGAAATTATAATCGACTTATTCTTTTCATTGTCTTTTTTCCCCTCTTAACCTGGCTCATTCTCTAGTATATTACCATTTCACCAGAACAGTACCTGCCCTATAATAGGCATTCAAAGATTATCCATTGAATGAATAAATGAGCAAATCAATATATGCAGACATAAGGTTTCTACACCTCCAAAATTAAATCTTTTTTTTTTTTTTTGAGA
>VBSM01003185.1:12394246-12437383 GCA_008086735.1 Cheirogaleus medius
CGTCTGGGCAAGTTTATATTCAGCTCACTATAACCCACACTTTTTTTTTTTTGCAAGAGAAGGGCCACACATAATTTTTCCTTATTAGGAGGTGGCTTGTGTGTTTGTGTCGGGCTCACATTTCATGCCTCCCAGGCTTCTCCTGCTCCCATCCCCTGTGCAGACTTAATCACATGCCTAATGGCGATTTCTGTATACTAAGATCAAAATCAGCTGCTGCTTCTTATGTTATCAAATATTAAATAAGATATCTGCTCAGTAAAGCTACTTCCACACATAAAAGAAAGAACTGGGACCAGTTCTGCAATTGATATGAACAAGTTGGAGAAAAGAGGAAGTAGGCACCCAGATGCCCCGGGGAGGGTCAGGAAGCAGTGTTCAGTGTTCCTGTCCTCTCAGCAGCTAGCTAAATTCTTGTGGGAAAAATCCCTTCCTCTTGAGCCTGCAAATTGAGAGGAGGTAACTGTGCTCACTGTCCACCCCCCCGCCCCAAATCATCATAAGGAAAATGAGCAATGTGTGTGTGAATTGGAATTGCAATATGTAAAATTGTATTTTCATTTAGCATTTATTGGAGTTGACTCAAAAAATCACATGAAACTACTACAAAATGCTATATAATTTCAAAGTTTATTTCACTTGTGTGTGCGGAAAAGGGACAAAAGTGGATGGGAACTTTAAAAGTGATGTTTATTGCATGACTAAGAACTGCCTCGGGCTGAGAAGGGAGACTAACATTATGTAAGCTCAGAATATTTTTGGAAGTTAAATGGCATTTCCTACAATTTTACTTCTAATGCATTCAGCTGCTCACCTCTCTCAAAACACCTTGTGCCTTGCATGCCTTTTGGAAGCTTACTTCTCCTCTCCCTCTTCTCTTCTAAGACTTTTCCCCTGATAAATCCTCACTTATCCTGGAAGACCAGGCATGAAGAACATTTTCTCCATGAAACATACTATGCCTCTCCACCGAGTTTATTATGATCACTGTCGTGCATTAAAATTAGGTATTTACATTCTGTCTCCACCATTGGCTGGGAACTTCCAGACAAGGGAATGTTGCATTTTGGTGTGTTTTTCGTTTGTTTGTTTGTTTGTTTTGTCCTTATGAAGGATCTCAGACTAGTTTAGGACACCCTGGATGATGTGGTCTGTATCTTTTCATTCTCAGTAACTGCCTTCAGTGGCATTTAGCATGAGAGTGGCTAAGAGTGGGGCTAAGAGCGGGCTATGGACTTAGGCACACCTGGGCTGAATCCCTGCTCACCAACTTAGCTGTGTGACTTGGGGCAATTTATATAACTTTTCTGACTTTCTGTTTTCTCAAATATAAAATAGAAAAAATAAGAGCCCCTATTTACTAGTTTTTCTTTTTTTCCTTTTGAGTGTTAAATGTAATATTGCAAATTAAACGCCAAACACAGTTTTTATGATAGGAAACAGCCCGTAAGTTTTAGCTGTTTTGTTTCTTTTTTTAATGGAATGGGCTCGACAGATCATTGATGAATGAAAGGTCCATGAATCTTTTTGGAATTCTAATCGAGTATACGACTTTTCATTTCTTTCCTTTTTCTTTTTTTCTTCCTTGCTTTCTTCTTCCTCCTCCTCCATCTCCTCTCCTTCTTTCTCCTCCTTTTCTTCTCCTCCTCCTTTTTCCTCTTCTTACTCTAAAATTCTTCTCTCTCTTTCCCTCCCTTCCTCTCTTTTTTGGCCACTTCATAGCACAGCTTTTGTACATACCAGGGCAAAGTTGAATCAGATGCCATAGTCTTTTCAAGAGAGGCCAGTCTTCAAGCTCAGGCACACTGACTTCTAGGATGTAAGTCAAATACTATCGAATAACAAAACATTAAGCTTCTTTGCAGATAAGGCTGGAATACCTCATTCTCTAAGGTTTGTAAATTTAAGGGAAGTAGAACCAGGCACTATACAAATGTTATTTCAAATCATTCTCATAGCAACCCTGCATGGTAAGAATTCTTATTCCCACTTTACAAATAAGGGAATTGAAGGTAGTGTCACTACAAGGATTAACATTATTATAGGAGCAGTCTGTCAGCTCTATTTCCTTCACTGGTGGATTTATTTTCTCCCACTAGAAGTGTCTTTTATGCCTATAGTCATGGAAGATAATCACTGGCCAACAGAAACATCCATCTTTACAGCTTGTGATCTCAAAGGAAATGGGACCCTTTGTATTACAGCATCCAATTTCTTAACCAATTTCATGGGGGGCTATGATTTGCTGTCATCTCAGGATATTTTCATCAGTAAGCAAAAGAGTGATCAGCAGTGGCTTAAGTGAAAAGAAAACATTTGGTTATTTCACAGAGCTAGAAGTTCAGAAGTAGGGAGCTCTTGGCGTGACTCAATGACTCAGTCATATCAGGAGCTGAGCAGTGCATTGTGAACCCCTTGAGTTTATGCTTATGGTTGCAGATGCTTGTTGCTGCTCCAAACATCACTTCTTCACCTCAGTGTCATAGAGAGGAAAGAAGGAAGGATAGAAAAGAGGGCCTTCTTCCCACAACACTGTTATTTTTGGGAGTACAAGATCTTTATAAAACCCCAGCAGACTTCTCTTTATGTCCTGTTGGCCAGAAATGAGTCACACACCCCCTCTGAGACCAATCACTGGCAAGAGATGATGGGGTTACCATGAGTGGCCTGGAGCCATCATGACTCAGCCTCTGAGGTTTAGGGAAGGGGAAGCTTTTCCTGGGATCGAAGCTTCTTTGCCAGCCACTTGAATGCATCACAGGTTCTGTGGGCAGGGCAGGAGAGGTCGTATGTGTAGATGGTAGTTGGTAAGGTGATGGCCAATGTCTGCCATAGCCCATTTGGGCCATGTGTCTATCCCTCATACCTGCTGAGGACAATGGGATGAGTTCTGCCTTTGGCTGTGTTTCCCAAGTGCACTCTCTGAGACTAAGATTAATATGAAGAGTATTGATCAGGAAATCCTCTAGGGAAAAAATGGTAGGAGAAGTAGGGTAAAGAAGGGAGGGAGGCTTCACAAAGTTCAAGGTCTCATACAGTAGCCCCTGTCCCGATGAGCAACTTTAGCTCAGCCCCATAGAGGAGTACTGGGGGTAATGTAGACCCCATTCATGATGCTGTCCCTACCATGGTTGCTCCACCAACCATGTAGGGAGGAGATATAAATATCCAGGCACTTCTGGCTCTATGTGTGTGCAGGCAAAGATGGTTCTGGAAGCTTCAGTGTGGTCCTCCAACCAGGAAACATAAGGCTGGCTTTGGAGTAAGAGCCTCCAGAGCTGCTGAGCAGAATATTGGGGAAGGGATTGGAGAGGATATGGGCAGAGCCCCAAGGGCATGTGCTGCAGGGTCTGTGAGAGTCCAGCCCTGCATCAAGTCTGCGTCTAAGAGCCAGAGAATGGTGGGCATTGCTTGATGGTTACCAAGAGAACCAAAGCAATATGAGCACAAAGAGGGTAGCTCCTATGGAAAGAAGAATGCTGAGAGGTAAACATCTCAAGACACCCACTCTCTAGCCCTTCACACATTCCCCCAATTCATTAAGAGGGGTCTTACATGTGAACAGGAATATTGACTCTACAGATACTGTATGGAGTCTACTGGATTCTCATCTGTCAATTCAGCTGCTGGGGTAACCTAACTGTCAGCAATGACTTCTGGTGCTGCTCTTCTTCCCCATTTAGGTTCCTCTGACTCTTTTTTAGCTGAGAGTAGAGTTTCCCCACCCCAAGCACTATTGACATTTGGAGCCAGATCATTCTTCATTGTGGGGGTTGTCCTGTGCACCCTAGAATGTTTAGTAGCATCTTATCTCTGGCCTCTCTCCACTTGATGCCAACACCACCACAGCCCCCGGTTGTGACAAATATCCCCAGACCTTGTCAAAATTGCCCCCAGTTGAGAACCACTAGGTTAGAACACTGGCCTCCTGCAACTCTGGCTTCCAGGTTTCACCTGCTAAACTGAGGGAAATATTCTCCAAGCCATGCCACTCTATGAACTTCATGGGAGTTTGTCAGATTTAGTGTCACTTTTATTGTTTATTACTTAGGGAGTTAATTTGACATTTGTGTCTTGTCTCCCCTGTGCTAGAGGAGTGAAGAGTACTGTGGCCATATTCAGAATTTCCTCTCCCTTCTCACATTTACCTGGTATTGCTGAGCTGAGGCTTTCTTCCCTTAGAATTAAGGTTGCCAGATTTAGCAAATAAATATACAGTGTGACCAGTTAAATTTGAATTTTAGGAAACAACAAATAATTTTTAGTATAAGTATATCCTGTGCAATATTTGGAGTATACTTATACTACAAAGTATGTGTCTTTATCTGAAATTCAAGTTTAACTGCGTGTCTTGTAGTTCATTTGGCAACTGTACTTGGAATGCATTATTTATAGAGACTCCACTGGGAAATGGCCACCATTACTGAATTCTGGTGCTCACCTTATCCTTCAACCATGGAATCCCCACTCTGCTGGTTAAATCCCTTCTACTCCATTTACCACAGCCCCACAACTTGGACTGTTTCTGTCACAGCACTTTCAAACATTGCTGCTATTTCCCACGGTCCCCTGTTTTTTCCTTCAGCTTTTGCATCCTTCCCGAAACTCATCATGTGGACTTGGACGAGGCCTGAAGCAACTATGTGTGGATAGGCATGTGTGTGAGAAGAAATGATTACTGTCCCTAAGAGTGTCTTGTGGGAATGGAATCATTGAGTGATACAGCCAAAGAGAATCATGGGGAAGGAATATTCCAGCATTCCACAGTAGCCCCTCCCTCTTCTGAAAGCCTCCAGTCAGTACAGCCATGAAAGTATTAAAGGCAGAGGGAAAAAATCCTCTGTAAATAATAACACTTCAGGGGAGGTCCTAGTAGTTTGAATTTTTAAGACCAGATGCCATTAACCTTTGATATGTTGTACATTATTTAGGATGATTTTTCTAAAAGATTTTGATCGTTAATACTGTCATGGCCTAAAAGAGCAGCTTACTTGTGAGTTGCTTGAATACAGCAAACCAAAAAATAAGAAAAAATGTTGCTTGTCATCCTCCTTAGATTTGCTAACTCTGCGTCAGAAAGGCCAGTAGTGAGCTCTTGGTAGCTAAGAGAACTTCAGCAAAGGTGCAGGAGACAGCGTCATGGGAACCCGAATCCATCTGAGAGACTCGGATGACTTGCATGTCTGTTTATTTAGTGGCCCCAGGGAAATTAGGCTTGGGATATATTGTGTGTGTTGCTGAGTTATTTCTCAGTGTCTTGGTTCACTGAACCAAAAAAGATTGCAGAAAAAAGCAGCTAACATGCTAAAACTTTAATGATTACTTAAACATTACATTTTGGAAAAAAAAAGCCTTTATTGAGATATAATTCACCTACCATACAATTCACTCATTTGAACTGTACAATTAAATGGCTTTTAGTATATTTACAGAGTTGGACCACCACCATCACAATCGATTAGAACATTTTTATCAAACAAAAAGAAAATCCGTACCCATTAGCTGCCACTCCCCATTCTCCCACTCCACACCTACTCCCCCAACCCTGGCAACAGCTAATCTCCTTGCCGTCTCTATGGACTCGCCTGTTCTAGGTATTCCATATAAATGGAATCGTAACAATATGTGATTTTTTTTTTTTTGGCTTCTGACTTTTTTCATTTAGCATAATTTTTTCCAGGCTCAACCATGTTGTTACATGTATCAGTACTTTGTTCATTCTATTGCCAAATAACATTGCATTGTTTATATGATAGTTTACTTATGCATTCATCAGCTGGTCATCATTTGTGTTTTTTTCACTTTGGGGCTATTATGAATAATGCTGCCATAAACATTCATTTATAAGTTTTTTTGTGGAGAGGCAAGGAAGGGCAGGGAAACCAGTTGGGACCAAGTTGCAGAAATCCAAGTGAGAGCAATAAAAGGCTCAACTGTAGTATGTTTCTCTTTCCCTTCCTTCATTACTCTGACTTAATCCTTGCCCAACTTTCCCTTCATCTTCACATTATCCCACTCCCACCCTAGCTTGTGTACTTCAAGATAAAGCTTTTTGTAGATCCAAATTAGAGGGCCAGTACCTGGCCAGGTTTACAAATGAAGAGGCAGCCTATACATGGATTCTCCCACCATGGCATCCCCCCAACCC
The DNA here is from genome assembly GCA_008086735.1 of Cheirogaleus medius. Taxonomy (NCBI): domain Eukaryota; kingdom Metazoa; phylum Chordata; class Mammalia; order Primates; family Cheirogaleidae; genus Cheirogaleus; species Cheirogaleus medius. The sequence goes on from VBSM01003185.1 coordinate 12,400,395, forward strand.
AGCCTCAGGGAGTTTAAGAACCAAATAAAAGACATAGGTTGGCTCTTGCTTAAGAGCAGTAGACCCTTTAAGCGTCAAGGTACAAGAGAGATGAGCTTTCATAGCAGAGTCAAAACTGGCTACATACTTGACAGGACCCAGTGCAAAATAAAAATTAGAAACTCCCTTTGAAAAAATTATTAGAATTTCGAGATGGTGAGAGCTGTGCCTTAAACCAAGTGCAGAGCCCTTCTGGGTATGATCGTGTGTCCATGAAGCCAGCCCTGAAAAGAGTTCTTTTAGGTTTGAGAATTTCCAGATTCCATCTGCCATGGAATACCAGCCTATAATCAGCATGTCACATCTGCAGATGCATCCTAAACAACTGTACTTACACCATGACCTATTGATCAGAGGCATGCTACCCTCCAGAAATGAGTGTACCATTAGTTTTGTCCAATATTGAATCTCTTTAGAGCTGTGTTCTGATGAGCTGGACTGGAATGTTGCCCTTGTTTGGGAAGGCCTTTGCTGGTTGCATGGTCACACTGCTTCACATTTCACGATAGCAATGATAAAACACCATGGGCAATGCATTGCTTCTTGTGTGGCAAGCACTGTTTGTCCAAAGGCCTGTGAGAAACCTTCTTACACACAGGCCCTCAAGCTCAGGACCCCGCAAGTCAGATTAACTGTGACCACAGAGTACATGAGTTGTTATGAGTAACTCTGGGAGAAAACCGCATTTGTTTAAAGTGGGGACTGAGTCTATTTGAATGCATTTTAAGACATCTGTCATGGCCAGATTGCCATTTCAATAGCCCTATTGCCTGCCTGAAGCTTTTGCATGCATGAGCGTCTCTGCTAGGAAACATAAAATGTTTGGGTTCCCAATTTAGAATCTCTTCTGTGAATTCAAAGAACTCCAGCGTCTACTTCTCAGCAGGCTCCTGTTTTTGTTTCTTTGTGTCCCCAGAAAATTAGAGCTTTGTGTCACTTTGCTCTTGGAGGAATTTTGTTGTTCGTAAAGAATATTCTTGATAATTAGCATCTTTGGAATCGCTAAGAAAATGAGAAAGTAAGTACAAATGAATACAAGCTCTGAAGAACTTCTCAACACCCCAAATCTTCCTGGCTTCACATTTTATTTTTATGGTTTTTTTTTTCATGCTTTGTCAAGGTATAATTTATATACAGCAAAATGTACCAATATTAAAGTGTATATCTTGATGAATTTTGAGAAATGCACATGCCCATGGCCCAGATTAAGATATATAATAGCTCCATCACCCTAGGAAGTGTCCTTGTGCCTCTTCCAGTTAGTTCTCCTGCCCAGAGACAGCCACCATTCTCATTTCTATTGACATAGATTAGTGCTGCCTGTTTTTGAAATCCATATAAATGGAATAATACTGTATGTACTCTTTTGTGTCTTTCAGTTAATACAATGCTTTTGGGATTGTTTCTGTTGTTGTGGGCATGATTTTGTTCCTTTATTGCCGAGTAGTTTTCCACTGTATGAACACATCACAATTTGTTTATCTACTCTGCTGTTGATGGATATTTGGGTAGTTTCCAGTCTTCAGCTGTTGTGAATAAAGCTTCTGTGGACATTCTTGTGAAAGTCTTTTTGTGGACATATATATTCATTTCTCCTGTGTAGAAAGCTAGGAGTGGAATTGCTGGGTCATAGGAAGCTGTTTGTTTAAGTTTAACTGCCAAAAAGTTTGTCATCAATATACAAGAGTTCCAATTGTTTCATATCCTTGCCAACACTTGGTCTTGCCAGTCTTCATAATTTTAGACATACTAGTGGGTATGTAATTGTATCTCTGTTTTTTAAAAATACTTTATTGAAGTATGATTAACATATAATAAAACATGTCATTTTTAAGTGTATAGGTTGATGAGATTTGACAGATATATATACCCATGTAACCATGACAACAATCAAGATATCAAATATTTTTATTACCACAAAGAGTCCCTTCATTCCCCTTCCCAGTCAGTGCCAGGTATCAGGCAACTATTGATTTACTTTCTGGCCCTATAGATTAGTTTTATTTATTCTAGAATTTCTTATCATTGGAATCATATGGTATGTGCACTTTTTTGTCTAGCTTCTTTTGCTTGACATATTTTTGAGATTCGTGGACGTCCTTGTGTATATAAGTATTTTGTTTCTTTTTATTATTGAGTCATATTCCTTTGTATAGATATATCACAGTATGTTTACCTATTTATGTGTTGCTGAACATTTGAGTTGTTTCCAGTTTTGGGCTATTTTGAACATAGCTACCATAAGCATTTGTGTACAAATCTTTGGGGGACATATGTTTTCCTTGCTCTTGAGTAAAAACCTAGAAGTAAAATGGCTAGTTCATACAATAAGTGTAGGTTTAACTTTATAAGAAACTGCCATACAGTTCTCTAAAGGATTTTCACATTTTACACTCTCATCAGCAAGCTATGAAATTTCCAGTTGTTCCATATTTTTGCTAACATTTATTATTCATACCATAATTTATGCAGTATATTTTTAATTATGGCAGGTTTAGTGGTATCTCATTGTGGTTTAATTTGCATTTCCCTGATAACTAATAGCTGACAGATATCTCATCATGTGCTTATCAGCCATTCATATACCTTCTTTTGTAAAATTTCCAAATCTTTTGCCAATTTAAAAAAATTGGGATTTGTCATATTTTGAGTTCTTACAACTGAAAAATTGTCTGTCAATTTTTGAGTTGTAACATCTCTGTATATTCTGGGAACAAGTCATTTGTCAGATATAAGTGTTGTAGATATTGTGGATATTTTCTCCTACTAGTCTATGTCTTGACTTTTCATTTTTTAATGATATATTGCAAAGAGCAGGAGTTTTAAATTTTGATGGACTCCGAATTTTAATATTTTAATCTATGCTTGTTGTTTTTGTATCCTAAGAAATCTTTGTCTACCACAAGATTGCAGAGATTGTCTTCTATGTTTTCTTCAAAATGTTTTATAGTTTTAAGAATTACATTTAGGTCTATGATTCTATTTTGAATTCACTGTTATATATAAACATTGTTCCAGCACCATCTACTGAAGCTCTATTCTTACCTCCTTGAATTACTTTTGATACCTTTGTTTAAATCAATTGTGACTATATTATATTTGTATCTGTGGATTCTCTATTCTCTTCCATTGTTCTGTGTCTTCCTTTATGCGAAAAGCACCTGTCTTGATTGCTGTAGCTTTCTAGTGAATCTTGAAATCAGGTAATATAAAGTCCTCTAACTTTATTCTTATTCAAAATGTATTGGCTAATCTGGGTTCTTTGCATTTCTATAAAATTTTAGAATATGTTTATCAATTTCTGCAAGAACTAGTACTGGAATTTTGACTATGATTTCATTGAATTTACAGATTGATTTATTCATCTTGTTTCTTTTCTCAGTAATATTTTTTAATTTTCAGTTTTTAGGTCATATATATATGTGGTTAAATTTATTCCTGTGTGCTTTATGTGCTTTGATTAAATTATAAATTGCATTGTTTTTCTAATTTCATCTTCACATTCTTCATTGATAGCAAGTAGAAAGACAATTGCTTTTGTATACTGACATTGTATCTTGAGACTGCTAAATCCATTTGTAGCTCTAGTAGCTTTTTTGGTTAGCTCTCTGGATTTTCTTCCTATATAATTAATACATGATTATATTTTCTTGGAATAAACTTAGTATTTCTTTGTTTCCAGTGTGTATGTCCTTTATATCTTTTGATTGCCTTGTCACACTGTCTCAGATGTCTTATTGAATCTTGCTGTGGCTTTAATATGCATTTCCTTGTTGAGCATATTTTCATATGTTTATTGATCATTCGAGTATTTTATTTTGAGAATTTCCTGCTCCTGTCTTTTTTTTCCATTCCTATTGGGTTGTTTATTTTCATGATTTATTTGTAGGAGTTTTTAAAAATATATCTTAATATAAGTCCTTTGTTAGACATATGTTTTACAAACATTTCTCCTAGTCTGTGGTGCCCCTTTTTTCACTTTAGCAATGATGTCTTTTCATAAGCAAGAGTCTTTTTTGATTTGATGAAGTCAAGTTTATCAAATTTTCTATCCTAGGAAATGTTTGCCCACCCCAAGGTCATAAAGATATTTTCGTATGTTTTATTCTAGAACCTTTTAAGTTTTAGCTTTTAATATTAGATCAATGATTCTTTATTTTTTGAAAAGCTTTATATATATATATATGTTTGTATAATTTCTTTAATATTACATTCAAGTGCCTTGTTACCATTTTTATAGGTAAATTTGGCAAAGATTTTAAATGTATAATGTATAATACTGGTTACTGGATAGGGAAAGAAATACTCAGATATGCTGCTGGAGGTGCAAAGGCATACAGTCTTTTGGCATAGACAGGGGGCCAATTCAGCAGTAGGAATCAAAAGCAGTAAGAATCAAAAACCTTAACAATGTTAATTTCTGAAACCCTGCAGGTCCACATTGAGAAATTTATCCTGTGGGAATAATCCTGGGTACGTGCCAAAGTTTAGCTCCAATGATGTGTTATTATAGCTTTTTTTTTTAAATAAGGGCAAAAGAAGAATGGAAACAATTTATAATAGTGGATTTGTTAAATTATACTATTATGGGATACTGTTTAACCATTGAAGATAATGTTGTAGGGTAGTCAATGCTTGTATTAGTCTGTTTTGTATTGCTATAAAGGAATACCTGAAGCTAAGTAACTAATAAAGAAAAGAGGTTTATTTAGCTCATGGTTGCATAGGCTGTACAAGAGGCATTGTGCTGGCTTGTGCTTGGCTTCTGGGGAGGGCTTTTGTGCTGTGTCAAAACATGGTGAAGCAGACATATACAAGAGGGACCAAACCTAGGGGCATCCTGGCTTTATAACAATTCATCCTCCAGGGAACTAATCCATTCTCCCAAGAACAAATCCAGTCTCCCAAGAACTCATGGCACCCAGTCATTCATGAAAGATCCGCCCCCATGACTCAAACACCTCCCACAAGGCCCCATCTCTCAGCACAACCACACTGGGGATCAAATTTCATGTTCAAATTTGAGAGGGACAAACTATCCATACCCAAACCATAGCAATGCCACAGATAATGTTCATATACATTTTTAAATGAAAGGCAAATTATAAAACTAAGCTTATGGGTTGATTGCCTTTTGATCTCTGTGCATACACATCAATGCCTATGCTCTTAGCCTTGGATTTGTGCTTACCTGTGTTTCTCAAGTTTCTTACAATGCACATGTGTTCCAGGAAAAGAAACATGTATAAAATGTTTGACTTTAGAAAAACAGAGAATGTGAGGGAAGGGGAAGCATTGATATAATTGATAACTGGAAGTGAATGTATTATAATGAGCACTTTTGTACCCTTTAAAATGATTAAAAGACAAATTCAAACATGCTATAAAATGTTTTTAAATTGCCATCCTTTTGCTGCTTTTATACTTTTAATTTGTCCCTTTGATTTCATGTCTTTATTCTTCTGTATGACTAAGAAAATGGGCATCTAGTCCCCTACCCAAGAGTTGAAAGCACGACAGAGAAGTGCCATCATGCAAAACATTTCTCTTACTGCCCAGCATTCCATCCTTGGAGCTACAATGCCTTTTGGGGAGGTTTCTACATCTATTTCAATTTCCATTAGCTGGAGATGGAGGTGAATGTAGAAAAGAAACATTTATCAGATCTAGAGAAGTAAGTATGCAGACCCAAAGGTGCACCAATAGGCCAGGCTATAGATGAACTCAAGGATGAAACCATAGGGTACCCACTGGCATTTTGCCAAGGCTGACTCAGGTGTGATGCAAGGGTGACACCTGTAGAGGACTGCCCAGGACTTTTTGGAGTGGTGTGTGCCTGTTGAGTTTACAGCTTGTGGGAAAGAGTAATCAGAACATGCAAAGGCTCAATCAGCCTTTACCAAGTCATCCTCAGCCACAGTACTTGGGCTTTAGGGTCCAGAGAGCACATGCTGAATGTCACTGTGCAAGGAACCCAGCCTGAAAGCCTGCACCCTGGGTAGCCTGAATCTAGTGGAGCAGTTGAGCAGCCCAAGGGAGTGTTGAGAAGGCAGTCTAATTAGGGCACATGTGCACAATAACAGCTGATTCCGAAGGTCAAACTGGTGGAGTTCTTCATCTTATTAACCTTCATCATTCAAATACTTTGTGCTACATCTTTTCAACAGAAACTCCATATGTAGACAAAATGTACCTTTGGACCAAATTGTCCAAACGAGCATTGTATTAGTTTCCTAGGACTGCAAAAACAAATGACTACAAACTGGGTGATTTAAAACAACAGAAATTTACTCTCTCAATTCTAGAGGCCAGAAGTCCAAAATCAAGGTGTTATCAGGGTCATGGTTCCTTTGAAGGCTCTACAGAAGATTCCTTCCATGCCTCTTCCAGCTTCCAGCGGCTCTTTGCCGTCCTTGGTGTTCGTTGACATATAGCTGTATCACTCCAAACTTTGCCTCTGTTGTCACAGGGATTTCTTTCCTGTGTGTGCCTATGTCTGTATGTGTCCTGTCTTCTTTTTTGTAAGGATACCAGTCCTTGGATTTAGGGCCCACCCTAATCCAATGTGACCATCTTAATTAATTACATCTACCAAGACCCTATTTCCAAATAAGGACACATGCAGAGGAGCCAGGGGTTAGGACTTGAACATATATTTTTTTGTGGGGGAGAACACAATTCAACCCATTACAAGCATATGTGCTAGAAAAATCGCTGTTTAAATATCCCTCTTTGGGCTACTACATTGTACTATTAAACTGAAAAATCATTCCTCTTTTGTGCGTTTTTGACCCCTATATGTACCATGTCTTTTGTTCATACGATGACTCTGAGAAATCCCCTAGGCCCATCTCATGAATTCATAATGGATATAGTTCACGGGTTTTTATATTCATAGAAACAGAATGTTCAGCTTTAGCTCCCAAGAGAGTTAGAGTGCTGGCAATGTTTGGAGGGAAAGCGGATGTGAGGGAATGGCAGGAAGGCTAAGGGAAAATGAGGCTGCTGGCCATGAAGCTGACTAGGGAAGAGGTTGGGGTGACCTACTAGAAGATGAGGGTACAAAAGGGGACCAAGAATCAGAGATTGAGCCCAAACAGAAATGCAGCAAGTCTGGCCTAGTTGGAGACAGGGGTGAATTTCCAGCAGAATACAGAAAATGGGACCCACCTTGGGAACACCCAAAAGGGAAGGGGAACTTGTTGTCTATGCCCAGTCTAGCAGCAAGGCCTACATAACCATGTGACATATCAGTCCACTGTCTCCCCATTCACTCCACTAAAACCCTTTCCCAGCTCCCACGATCTCGCTCCTCACTTACCAATTGCCCCTTCTGTTCCTGCCACCCTAGATCATTCTCCACAGCACAACTGAATTATCTTTTCAAACATAAAGCACAAGTTGCTGCATGAACTGGCCCCTCCATGCACATTCTGTGTCATCACATCTCAGCCACTCTCCTCTCCTTATGCTCCTTGCCACCTCAGGACCTTTTCGCTATCTGTTCCCACTGCCTGGAACTCTCTGCCCCCACTTATCAAAGCCTGCTTCTTGCCCTTCTGTCTTTGGAACAACCTTCTGTGACCCTCCAATCTAAAGTGGTGCCTCCCCATCTCTCTCTATCCATTCATCCACTTTTATTTTCTTCATATTACTTATTACTACCTGAAATCATTGAGCTCACTTATCTCAATGGTCCTCAACCTGGATTTTGCCCCCCAGGGCGAATTTGGCCATATCTGGAGATGTTGTTGTTACAACTGGGATAGGGGGTGCTACTGGCATCTAGTGGGTAGTTACCAGAAATGCTCTTAAACACCCTATAGTGCACAACAAGAAATCATCCTGTCGCAAATGTCAATAGTGCTGAGGTTGAGACACCCTTATTTACTTGTTGCTTTGGCATTCTTTATCTCTACGCTTAACCCACTGCTTGAATGTACATCCCAAGAAAACAGGGACCCAATCTGGCTTGTGTCTTGTTTACTGCCCTATCTCTGGTCCCAAGGACAATGTCCAAGCCAGAGTTGGTGCTCAAAAAATAATTGATGGATGGATGAATGAATGAATGAATGAATGGCTTCAAGTCCTGGATGTCTCTTACTAGCTTTTTGAGCCTGGGAACACTGTTTCATTGCTCCAAGCTTCAATTCCCTCATCTGTGAAATAGGGATCATAAAAGTGCCTACTTTGTTAGAGCTATGGTACTGATTGAATGAGAAAAGTGCATCTAGAATATTGACTTGATAAGTAGCAAGCCCTCTATTCATAGTAGCTCTTGTTGCTTTCACATGCCCCTCACCCCAAACCATTGCCTCCACATGCTTTTCTCTTTGTTATGTATGTCCAGAAAATAAGAAGTTCTTCTCTCAGCCACCTGGGATTGAAATTGCCATCTCAGCTTTGCACACTCACTTTGCCTCACTCCTGCAGCCATGGTTACATTCTCTCTCCTGACCAAGTGCATACTTCTTAGGGACAAATACAGGGAATATTCTCCCTGCTGTAAACTGTAACACCTTTCTTAGAGTGTGATCACACACAAAACACTCACTAAACATTTTTTTAAGTGAATTAAGCCATTGTTGACCTCATTCAGCCTCAGTCTACAGCAGGCCCTGTGTCCCTGGGCCTCAGCATCAGACCGTGACCTTGTCCTTTCCCCCAGGATGCTTTCCTGACCCCTTTTAGGGGTACAGAGATTTTTCTTTACCTTATTTTTTTCAGACTACAAACAGAATTTTTAAATTTATTACTTAGTGCAAGACTGATTATTTTTTACAAAATTAAAATTTTCCATCCAGAAATAAGGTATGGTTCATCATTTTTTCAAGTCTTGTTTAGTATCCCTTAGTAAAATTTTATGGTTTATTCACACATACACACACACACACACACACACATGCACACAGAGTTAATGCATTTTACCAATTTTTTTCATAGCCCTTTTATGATTTTTGTGGCAATTGCAAAGCGGATTTGCATTTTTGTTATTGTTGTGGTCCAAAAGTAAACTATTGATTTTTAAACATTTTTGCCATATCTTAACATTTTAAGTAAATCTTTTAACAGTTCTAAAAATAATAGCAGCATTACATTGTCTAGTTTACAATTTCCATTTTTATTTTTTCTTTGATTTAGTGATTTTTTTAGAAGAATATTTTCATTTCTTTTTTATTTTTAATTTTCAAGTGGGAGAGGCTTGTTTTTGTTTTAGTTTTTCGTTATTTTACAATTGTCTCTCTAAAATTACCTATTTTATTTTTAAATTGATGAGTTGGTCTTTTTATTTCTGAATAATTTTTGATTTACAGAAATGTTGCAAACATTGTATAGAGGATTCCTGTATAACCCACACCCAATTTCCATTTCTCTTAACGTTATCATTGTACATTATTGTTCTCTTATCCACTTTTTTTTATCCTTCTGGTGGGCCATAACTTTCAAAAAGGCTCAGCTGCTAAAAGATAATTTTTTAATTCAATTGATAATTTAATGAATAGAGAATTCTGTATATGTAAACAACAAGAAGGAAAGATGTCTAGGGAGGAGGTAGAAGTAAAGCCACATTGCTGTTTCTAGGATTGCGAGGCCCAGTGCAAAACAATAATGCAGATCCCCTTGTTGAAGAATTATTAAAAATTTCAAGATAGTGGCAACAGCACATTAAACTCAGCATGGGGCCCTTTGCAGTGCAAAGCCCTGGGTGACTGCCCGCCTGCATGCCCATGAAGCTAGTCTGTTCCTACCAATCTTTCAACTTCATAATCCAAATATCTCAGTAAGTTAAGGAAAAGTGTCCTGAATAAGTGGGCCAAATCTACTCGTATGTGAGTTTTTCTAGAACACTCAAAGTCACAAGCTTTGCAGCTTGCCTGCCTTCTAAATCTAAGTTCAAAAGGCTTTGAGTTGAGGACAATCGTATTAGCTACCCTGAAATGGCAGGGAAGCTCATTCTAAAATAATATCCGCATTAGCTCACACAGGCTGATATTTTCTTTGCTGAAGATCAGGCAAACGGAGTGTTTGTTTTGAGTATCTTCCAATAATACTTACAAGTAGCCAAGAATGCTTGGGCTCTTGGAAACTGTACCTTATGCCCAGAGGCTCTTGGTGAATATATTTTTTTAACCAGGTTTACTCATTTAACTTGTCCAAATGGGGCACTTTCACAAGGGAAACCATCAGCTGGTCATTTCTGACGAAATACCAAAAGGACCTGTGAGGAAATGAACTGTGAAAGCTCTTGCTAAACTAAGATTTTTAAAGTATCTGGGAAATACATAGCTGGAAATTGGTTTACCGTCATCATTTATTTATCACCCCTCAACAACATTGCATTTTGAAATTTGAGGGCACCATGACCACTTAGCTGTGCTAGTCAGAGATAGCTACAGATTTAGAGCCTACAACCTACACACAGCATGTGACACATGACTCCAGCTAGGCCCACCTTCTCTTCTGCATCCCTTCTGCATTTACGTCCTACTCATCATGGTAAAAGAAGTTATCCTGGATCTGTGGCTGCTTCTTCCTGTTTATATAACATAGGCACTGGCTCCACTAAGGAAAAGAATCCCATCAGGGATAGAAGATATGTACCCATCTGTCTCTCTGTCTCTTTTGAGTCAACAATGGTGCCCCCTGGCTTTTGAGAACTGACTTCCATTGAAAGTAAATGGGCAGGTGACTGATGAGAATGACACTGGGATAGCCTTTTGTTCTGCTGTCATTCCCTTCTCTGTATGTAGGCAGTGTGTGCAACTAGTGTGGAGACCTAATACTTTACATCCTCCCACCCTTGGCCGTTAGTTCCTTGGCTGCAAAGAGGTAATTCTCACTTAGAGTTCTGAGCTGTATTTTAGTGGATTAGAGTTCCTAGAAGCCTGCAACAGATTTGAGGTAAGAGATTCCTCAGGAGACTGTATCAGCATTCTGTGGACATATATGTGGATAGACACATATTTGAATATATTATGGTACTTGTTTTTTTAAATATCAAATTGGCTTAGAATAGTACAGAATAATTAGTCAGTTCAAAGAGAAAAATTAAAAAGGAACTAATTAAGTTTCCAGAATTAGAAATAGAGTAGAAATAGAATTTCCTTAAAGATGGGATTGAATCATTTATTATTAATAATATGATCACATTTGTTATTTTTCAAGAAAGGAGGCCTAATTTATGTATATATCGTCTTAATAGAATACTGATAGAGTCTCTTAAAAGACACCATCATATTCTAAAAGATTGAGTTGTTCTTGTGTCCTAGCTAGTTTGGGCTGCTATAACAAATACCATAGACTGGGTAGCTTGAACAGTAAACATTTATTTCTCATAGTTCTGGAGGCCAGGAAGTCCAAGATCAAGTTGCTGGCAGATTCTATGTCTAACGAGGGCCAATTTCCTGATTTGCAGATGCCCGCCTTCACTCATGTCATCATGATCATCTCTCTCACGTTTCTTCTTATAAAGGCACTAATTCCATTCATGAAAGCTCCATCTTCATACGTAATTACCTCCCAAAGGATCTACCTCCAAATACCATCACATTAGGTATTAGGGCTTTGGCATGGATTTTGAGATGACACAAACATTCATTCCATAGTACCTTGTTATAACTAAATTTTTATTACTTACTCTTTATGTCACTTAGAAATCCCACTTGGTATCAATTCTGTGTTTGCGATTTTGTTGGGAAAAATCATCTTAAACTGGAAAACAAAAAACTGATTAGAAAAAGTTTTCTGAAAGTTATTTTCAGTATTTTAAATATTTCTGCTACTAAACAGATACCCTTTGATTAATATGCCTGCCAACTTTGTCCATCTCAGATAAATGTTCTTTTAAAAATATTGCTTTTATTAAATATTGAATAGATACAATATAAAATGTATGGTTAAGAAAGGGAGAGGGCCATGGCTAGAACACTAGAAAGTAATACCAAGACTTAAGGAAAAGGATGGAAAAGAAGAAGCCAATGAAAGAGGGAAGGTGGAAGAATTAGAAAGATTACTGTGAAATGCAGGGTATGGTTGGGCCGCATTCACTGTAAGTCCTTAACATATATCTTCCAGGTGACTGATTCAGCTGTGCTTAATCTCTCTTAAAATTGTTCTTTGAGTTTCATTTTTGTTTTCGTTTTTTGTTATTTACTGAAATATATCATATATACAGAAATCTATATAAACTATAAATGTGCAGCTTGATGAATTTTTAAAAAGCAGTACCAGTCATGTAACTACCACCCTGAATAAAAAACAAAACATCACTGGAACCCTACAAGCCTCCCTTGTGCCCAATCATGATCTCCAACTCACCTTTCCAAGGGGAACTAATATTTTGACCTCTACCACCATAGATTGCCTTTGCCCATTTTTTGTACTTTGTATAAATGGAAATTTACAATATGTATTCATTTGTTTCTGATTCCTTTGCTTATCATTATTTGTGGTTTCAACCACAGGGTTGCATTTATGTGTAATCTATTGCTTCTTGTTGTTTTGTGACATTTCATTCTCTCTATATACCACAGTGTACCCATTCTACTGTTGATGTATGTTAGAGTTGTTTCCAATGGCAAGGTTTGAGATAGAAAATTTTCCTACTTTTGATTGGAGGGAGGGGGTGTTTACCCTTACCACAAAAATATATCCTTTTGGAGTCCCAGCTTTATGGGAAGGAATGTCCTGTTCAACTTGCCTCTGTGGGCAGAGTTGGAATTTGCATTTTGTCACAAGTCCTGCTAGGCCAGGGAAACTAGAATTTAGGTTCACCAAGTTCAACAAATCACTTAAAGGCAAACACTGGCTGTAGGGCTGCAATGTCCTTTCTGATTATTTTGAGACCTAAATGTTTCTTACTTTCTTGCCCATTCATGCATATCTTTAATAGAGCTTTAAAATATGTTATCCAACATCCCTAGTTGTTTTCCATGGAAGGTTGGTCTGGGTATTTATTCTGTCTTACTGCAAGAAATATATATATAGACATGTACTTTAAAAATGCCCTTTGGTTTTTGATATCAATGTATCTACTATAAAACTTAGAAAAAATGAGGCATAATAATATTTTTCTCCATATTTTTTCTGAACTTATATAAGAACACAAAAGAGACTATAATTTTTAACTAAAGTTGTTTTCTTCTTCTTTATCTTGTTTTATTTGTGGAGAGTAAATTGTTCATTTCAAAGGCTTAGACTTGTCTCATTTTAATACTTCCCTCACAAATCATTTTGAGTGATTCACGCAAAACATATTTTTGAGGAGCTACTTTCTACACTATTTTGAGGTAGGCCTTTATGGGTTTCCAAAGATGGTAGTACAGAAGACAGGAAAGAAAAAAAATGTCTATTATACAAAGAGAAATATGATCATTGCCATTCAAGAGGCCCAGAGAAACTGCTTTGCAAGTTCAGAGAAGGAGAAGCTTATTTTCCTTTTGAGTGGATTAGGAAAGTATCAGTGTAGGAAGAGGCATCTGAGCTGCGCCTCAGAGGATGGGCAGTGATTAGCTATTCTCATGGCGGGGGGTGGAGGAAGAGGAGGAGGAGAAGGAGGAGACATACTCATTGTGTGAGTTCAGGTAGGAAAATGTAGTTGAGTTTATCTGGGAAGACACATTCATAGATCTAGAGCTGTGCTGTCCAACATGGCAGCCACTGACTCCATGTGGCTATTGAGCACTGGATATGTGGCTTGTGTGATCAATGAACTGATTTTAATTTGATGCAATTGTAATGAAGTGAAATTTAACTTAAAAAAATCTAATAATATTTTCGGATTTTGGAAAACTTTTAAGCATGTTTGGGATGGATTGGTTATATGAATCTACTTCTTCAGCCACATGTTTTATGAAGTCTAAATCCAGATCAAGTATTTCTGGTGAAAATTTATTGTCCAAATTGAGATGTTCTGTAACAATGTAAAATATCTTATTAATAATTATTTTTTACTTTGATTGCATATTGAAGTACTATTTGGGATAGTTGGGTTAAATGAAATACATAGTTAAAGATCAATTTCATTTACTTGTTTTTACATTTTTAATCTGGCTACCAAAATATTTTAAATTACATATGTGGCTTGCCTCATATTTCTTTTGGACAGTGCTATGCTACAGAGAAGAAAGTTGAAGCATAAAGTAAGATTGTCTTGGGAACTTTAGCAAGTTACTTAACTTCTCTGAGCCTAAGTTTCCATATCTCCTATGGTTATTACTTCATGCAAGTACTGAGAGGGCAAAATTAGAAATGCATACAAAGCCCATATTAACATAGTAACAACTGGCTCAACAATTGGGTATCATTATTCTTATATTTAAACAGATCAAGAGGAAGAGAACCAAGTTCTGTAAAAAAGGAAGGAGACAGTAAGACTGTCTGATTTATAAGGCATGTAATGGCATGTATAGTTATAAGGGTCATGAACTGGATGATCAGTGAGTAATGAAGAGTGATGTGTGGTGAACTGGCAAACAAGATCAAGAAAGCTGAAAGAAGGTGACAAGTAAACAGTAGCAATGAAAGTGATGCAGTTGCAGGATTGTTCTAGGCTTAGAAGCCAGTTCTGACATTGACATGGACAGACTGGGTGAAGGTGGGGAAGCCAGCTGACTGGCTATGCCTCTTTGTAGCATCTGTGCAATGATATAACTGGACAAGATGGCCACCTATATTCCTTTGGGGCCATGTGTTTAATTTGGTGGAAAGAAGCAGAAGACAAATTGTTCATAAATGTTGGTGTTGCCCTGTATGCAAGGCTTATTATGGTTAAAGAAAAAGAGGCAATTTATCTAAAGATTGGCCTAAGCAACTTCGGATGAAGTACTGAAGAAAATGAGCCATGTACACACAGAAGAATAAAGTTGTGAAAGAAGAGATTGGCAAATTCTTTGGCTTTTCAGTTGAACTTGCTTGGCAATTACTAGAGATAAGGAAAAGAAGGAGGATTTGGCCAAGGTTTGTTGATTTTTAGAAACAGGTAGGAACATCTTGTGCCTTTTCCCCTCCAATTATAGTTTACAAATGTTTCTTTGAGTGTTAGGACACCTTTTTCTTTGCCTTTTGATATATTTTTACGTGCACTTCTTGTTGAACTGTCATTTAGTTTCAGTTTTCACGTCTATGTACTTTAGACTGTCAGTAAAATTAATCTCATGAGCTTAAAATGCTGAACAAGAAAAGCTCAGCAAGATATATTTGTATTGAATACAAAGTGATGTCTTTTAAAATAAAAAAAGTAAATAATTTCTATTTACCTGGAGTAAGGCAATAGCTTTGTAAATATTCCTCTTTGGGGGAAAGTTCCATTGTGCTGTGTCTTCAGCCAAAAAGAAAGCATGCTTCTTATATCTCAAGGTGGAATTCATTTTACGTTTAAACAGTGTGTAAATGAGGATGAAGTTTAGCTGCATATATCTGAAAACTAAAAATAACCATAGTTGAAAGAGATAAAAGGTTATTATTTTCTCATTTAAAGAAGGCCGGGATGGTGGCTCCACATTTACCTGGGACCCAGGTTCCTTCAAGTGTCCTCCTCCATCTTCCCAGCACATGTCTTTCTCTTTCATGGGTACTTCATGGTCTAAGATGGTTGCTGCTGTGGTGGCCTTCGCAGCCACATTATAGGCATGGTAGAAAATGGCAGTATTGGTGGATTTCTGGGAAAACTTTTTAAAGGTTCAGTCGAGGTGTCTTCCCAGAAATGCAGTCACATTGCTGCTCACGTTTCACTGGCCAGATCCTGGAGACTTTGCAATGTCCAGGGAAAAGAGAGGCTAGAAAATGAAAATATTTTGCCTGGGAACATTGCCTTCCCCAAATAACAGTGGTGTTCTCTAACCAAGAAAGAAGGGAAGAGTGAACAAACAATGGTCCTGTCTATGTAAATTAATAATCACATCTTATACCTGAGCACCCTGAGTGCACACTCTGCCCACATGGGTGCCGATCATATCCTTTCTTGGTGCAATGGCTGGTCGGCGGTTTCATGTGTTCAGACCTTAACCCAAAGTCAGATGTCTAGTCCACTTGCAACTTACTCCTGCTCTGCCCAACCAAGATGGAATTTTCCACCTCCTCTACTTCTTGAATTTTTACTAATTTATTTTCTGACCATGGAACTGATCTCAGAGTCTTTGGTTGAGCGCTGTCTGAAGTAGCTGGCTTATAACTGAAGGCTATGTTGTATTTAAAAAGTGCATGACTCTGAACACTAAATCCAGTTCAGCTTGGCAAGGAGATGCTCTCTCTGTGGGGAACACACAGAGACAGACACCAACTGAACAAAGGCAGTTGTGCTGACTTTGGAGGAATCCCATTTGCTAAGTTATGTGCACTCCTGGAGGGACACACTCATTGAGTGGAATGTAGTGTGGAATCGAAATTTAAATTATGATTGTGCTTTCTCATGGGCTCTCTCCCATCTTTCCCTCCCTTCTCCCTCTCCACACACCACACCATGCCTTTTCCAGTGCACTCATAGTTGAATTCAAGGCAGATATGTTTGCCTGTTATGTAATTTCACTGTATAGTGAGGTCTCCCCATGCCCCCAACACCACTTTCCACTCTGCTTAGGTGTCCTGTGAATGCTGCAGTCCTGAACTGGACGCAGAGAGAAATCCACCAATGCTGATGGGAGACACCTAAACTGTCACCATCATACACTAGAAAGTTGACAGCCCAGACTTCTGGCTGGTCCAGACTGTGCATTTCTTAACCATGGGGCAGACCACAGGGAAGAGATGGAAGAATATTCTCACATACTTTTAAGGGCCTCACCACTACATTTTAAAAGCCATTTCAATCAGCCACAGGCAATTAGTGGAAACGCCTGTGAGAGTCTAGTAAAGCCCTGGTGTAAGTCCCGCTTTTGCTGGTGCTGTGTTTTTATGTTTTGTTTGTTTGTTTGTTGTGTGTGTATGTGTGTGTGTGTGTGTCACCATAGGTATTTTGGTTAAAAGTTGGGAGCAAATGCATTATAGAGTCTTGCGACACAACATTGTAAATTTGAATCCCATCCCTGTACAAGCTTCATACTTGATTTGAGGGAAGAAATGGCTGCTTTCTAAGATTTAGGAGATCAAAATGTCATCCTAATTCTCATTATAATAATCCAATTAATCAATTTGGAGTGACTCCTGAAACACAGCATGATGGTGATGTTTTCTTTCTTGACTGGGTTATTAAACTACAGAATCACTGCTATATTCCTATTGTGTTGTTCCTTGATCACAGCTGAAATAAATTTGGAAAGTGTTTTCAGACAGGAAGGAGGATGCCATTACTACACCATACAAACAATGCAAAGGTCGTTTTCCCACATCATTCCAAGGTTTCTGTTGATCTGGGACAAACACAGTTTGATATTTTTTGATGGAGAGGGCACTGCTGTGGGTGGAGGAGAAATGGGGCAGTTCCCTTTGACCCAGATGTGACAAAGCTCAGGTCACACCTCCTGGCCTTAAATCTCAAAGAGAATTAGTTGTGTGTGATTTTACGAGTTGTACTTTCTCTTTTTGAACCCATTTCTAAAGTACAAGAAGGAAATGTGCAGCCTACCATGTGTTAAAAGGCCAGTAGACACTGTTACTATCTCTATGCCCTGGTTCCTTTCGTGTCTCATAAATAAAAGATTTCTACAAAAATATGGAAAATATCCTCGCCCTAAATTAGGAAAGCAGCTTTGCTTTAATTTCCTTCCCTGCAAGTTGGCAACTGGGTAAAAGAAAATATTTTGACTTCAAGAGATGCTATTGTCCCTCCTCCAGCCTCCCTTCTAGCTGTGGGCTGCGGGCAGTCTGCAGGGTGTCCTTTCTGGCCATTCCCCTGTCAGACCTGATCTGTTTCTTCTTGATAGGGACCCTGACTCTTGGCGGGCAGAGCCTGCAGCAGGGAAGCTTCGCAGCCTGCAGGAAGTCTAAACTCCAGTCACATCTTTCAGCTCCATCCTTAGCCTACAAGATAGAAATGTAGTGTCCTTGATAATGTTCTGCTGAGCTGTCCTTTACACAAGATAATCTGTTTGTTTCATCACCCCTGAAATATGTTTTCAAAGCCTAGTTGTGATGGTTAAGAAGAAATCTGTACCTTGGAAAGGTCTGGGGATGAAAATTCAGAGAGGCAAATTGTCCATCCCATCCCCTCATTCATGTAGTCATTCAGAAAGTAAAGCATCTTTGAGCTGCTACTGTGTGCCCAGCAAATGTGCTAGGCACTCGGGGTTTAGAAGTAAAAAACACAGATACCTCCCACTTTCACATAGCTAATAGTCTAAATGGCAATATGACAGCACTTTCTGTCTCTCTCACTCTCTTGCTTTTGCTCACTCTGCATGATCTTGCCCCTCCCTAGCTACCTAACAGCTTCTTCTCACACAACTGTCACACTGGGCTTCTTACTCTTCCTTGAATATGGGCAGCCATTCCTTCCTCAGAGCCTGTATACTGGCTCTTCTCTATACCTGGAAAGATCTCTACATGGCAGCCTCCTTCTTTGTTTAAGTCTCTTCCTAACCAATTTGAGTTAGGTGAGGTCATATGACTGGTTTTACAGCGTGGATTGTAAGCGGAAGTATTAATAACATGTTACTTCCTGGCAAGATGGGAAATGACCCTGCAGCTCAAGCCATGTATTAAGATAGTGGCCTCTCAGTTTGGAGTACTCCTCATCAGCTGGAAGCCATAAGTAACTATGAGAAGCAGAGCCCCCTAAAACGCACATTGAACATCTAGCATCACTGAAAATTACATTTTCATTGCATTAAGCCACTGAGATTCCGTGGTTAATTTGTTACCCCAGCATAACCTAACCTACACTGACAGATAGACTCATTTGAATGGAGTAGAAATTATTATTATCCTCATTTTACAAACAAAGAAACCGAGGCATACAGAGGTAACAATTTACCCATAGTCACACAGCTAGTAAGCAGTAGAACTGGGATTTGAACACATTTAGTCTGGCTCCTAGGACCGTGTTCTAACCCCCATGGTAAGCTGCACAAAGAACACAGAGGGGAAGCACTTAAATATAATTAGGTCAAACTAAGGGCAGTATGGTGGAAATTTCCAGGCTAAGGAAGCTGTTCTAGGGTGGTACACACAGCGGGATCTCAATAAATGTGAAATGAATGTGTTAATTTCTTTAAGGAGCAGTGTGTTCAGTCTTTCTGGCTGTATAACAAAGTACCACAAACTTAGTAGCTTAAAATAGCACACATGTATTATCTCACAGTTTCGGAGGGTCAAGAGTCCAGGCACATCTAACTGGATCCTCCACTGGGTCACATAATCCTGCAAAGAAGGTATCACCCAGGGCTGCTGTCTCAACTTGAGCTTAGTATCCTCTTCCAAGTTCATGTTGTTGGCAGAATCTAGTTCCTTGCCATTGCAGAACTAATGTCCTGCCCTCAAAATTCCTTGCCATGTGGCCATTGCATAGGCCCTCTCACAACACAACAACTTCTCCAAAGCCAGCAGGAGAATCTCTCTCCTGTGAGCTACTATGGAGTCTTATATAATGTAATATAATCATGAGAGCAACATCCCATCACCTTTGCCATATAAGGTAACCTAACAAGGGAGAAACCCATCATATTCCCAGGTCCTGCCTGCACTTGAGGGAAGGGATTATACAAGGTGTATATATCAGGGGATGGGAATCTTTCAAGCCATCTTAGAATTCTGCCTACCACAAGCAGTGAACAAAGAGAAACTGTTATACTTTCTTGGTGAGGTGAATTCATTGGCTACTTATTAAATGTAGAACCCAGTCCTGAAGTCAGTTGAATAGATTCAAATTAAATAGTCCATGTAAGTCGCACCTCAAGAAAAAATAAGGGAGTTAAGACAAAACACATAAATCACACTTAGCCCATGAATTAGAAACATGGTTAAATAAAGGCACATGATCTGTAGGATAACTGGGATGAATAAAATTGGTGATTTCAGTTTATGCAAAACTAGTCTTTCTAGAACCCCTTTTCAAAGTTCATTTTATTGAGGACTAGTTTGTATATGATAAACTGCATCCATTTCAAGTGTACAAGTAGATGAGTTTTGATTGTTGTGAAACAACCACCATAAAACAAAAGCAAAACATTTTCATCACCCCTAAAACATCCCTCATGCCCCTTGGTAGTCCAAACATCTCTACACATTCCCAACTCCCACCTAGGCAACCTTCCCAGAACCCCTTTAACTGCCATTTTAATTAAAGAAAGGCATTATGGTGTCGTGGTTGGGCTCTCAATTCTTTAGTCAAAATGTTTTGTTTGAATCTGCCCTTACTCACGTACTTGCTGTGTAACCTTGAGCAATTTACTATGTTCTCTCTGCTTCAGTTTTATCATCTCAAAAATATGATAGTGCCTATCTCAAACAGTTGCTAGGAAAACCAATTTAGTTAATATATGAGAAATCTCAATAGTGCTCGGCACATAATGGGCAATGAATAAATGTTTACCATATTTCTTATTCTTGTTATTGTCAACATTGTTTAATTCAATTAGAAAGCCACTATAGGGCCAGGTGCGGTGGCTCACGTCTGTAATCCTAGCACTCTGGGAGGCCAAGGTGGGTGGATCGTTTGAGCTCAGGAGTTCGAGACCAGCCTGAGCAAGGACGAGACCCCGTCTCTACTAAAAAAAAAAAAATAGAAAGAAATTAGCTGGACAACTAAAAATATATATGGAAAAAATTAGCCGGGCATGGTGGTGCATGCCTGTAGTCCCAGCTACTCCAGAGGCTGAGGAAAAAAGAGGATGGTTGAGCCCAGGAGTTCGAGGTTGCTGTGAGCTAGGCTGATGCCACAGCACTCTAGCCTGGGCAACAGAGTGAGACTCTATCTCAAGAAAAACAAAGCCACTATAAAGATGGCTAATAGAAAATATTTATTGTACACTAAAGTATATTTATACCTCTGCCTAGAGCACTCTTCCCCCAAATATCAATGCTTTAACATTGATATGTTGGGATCCCCTCCCAAATAAAAGCTCTTCTTTGAGATTTTTTCACTAATTTCAACCTCTCATTGAAGCCTACCCTGACCACATTATCTGATACTGCAAGCACCCGACCCCACCCTATCCCATTCCCTCCCTCCTGATGCTTTCCTATCCTACTGTACTTTTTACTTTTCCCTAGAATTTATCACCATTTATGTCCTAAATAATTATGTTTTATATTTACTCTTTATTGTCTCTCTCTCCTTGCTAGAATGTAAGCTCCATGAGGACAGAAATCTTTGCCTGTTATGTTTGCTGATATATCCCAGGCTCTTAGAACAATGGCTAGCACATGAACAGCACTCAGTAAATACTTGCTAAATGAAAGAAATGGGCACTTATGCTCTGAGCTTTATATATATTATCACATATAATCCTTACAACAAAACCATAAGATGTAGATGATATCACCACCATTTAATAAATGAAGAAAGCGAATCTTAGAGAGATGTAGTAGCTTGCCAAAAGATACACAGTTTAGTTGGTACTATGCCAAAACATACTCATTTGGCTGTAGTATACCATATGGAGGAGCTCGGAGGAGCCCTAGGGCAGATGTGATGAGTCAGGCAGCTCTAGTAACCCACAAGCAATTTGTATGTTTACATGCACTGGGTTTTAGACACACTGGCTTATGTCAAGCCAATTCCTTATTCCTGCCCTGCTGCTTTTCAAAGAACTGGAGTGGCAAGAGGCCGAGGCATATTTCTGAAGGATGAGCTCATTCCCTGGTCTGCAGCCTTGCTAAAGTCTTCAGTAAATCTATTGAATCTATTGCAGGAGGTTGGACTCTGTCAAGTTTAGGATTATCTTGCTTTAATACAACTAGGATCACAGACGAATCAAGATTTGGGCTGTCATGGTAACTCTGAATCAGGAGATTCCTATTAGAGGAAAGATTTTGTTTTCATACCAAGATATTTAAAGTATGACTTCCTTCCATTTTTTAGGCCATGTCACACATCACAAAGGAAAGATGTGAGTTATGGACACTGAAAATTCAGCATGGGTTTATTTCTTTGCTCCACCTGTCTTGGTATGGATTTTCCAAAACTAGACCCTGAGACCGGGAATTGAGTGCAGGTAGTTTATTTGGGAGGTGGTCCCAGGAACACAGTGAGGGAGTAGGGAGGTAAGATAGGGAGAGGAGGAAAGTCAGTAAAGGGTATGTAATGAGTCAGTTCCTGCTATGGGAAACTGGGGCTCAATTCTGCTGAGAGACTGTGTAGAACATACCTGAGAAGTGTCCCAGTGAGGGGTGACAAGGCAGGGGTATGTATGCCATCATCTATAATCTTTCCTGGGCTTCACCTCTGCTGCACTTCCAGCCTGCCCCCTGTAGGTGATCCTGCATACTCCCATTGCCAGAGACTGCCTTGAGGCTATCTGAATACAGGGGAGCTGTCTGCAGGTGACCACTGTTGGAAGACAGTTCTCCTTGTGTCTCTGTCATTTCAAACATCTTGTGAGCAGAGGCACTGACAATTTTGTTTTGAAATACCTTTTCAAAAAAATTGGTTTAGTGAACAGTCTTAAGAGACAGAGTTCATGTCTCCCTCTAGAGAAGAGGGCAGGTTTCTTTGCTTTCCACTAAAATTAAAGAGAAAGTCTTCTTTAGGGGCAAAGATTAGTCAGGCTTACCACCTATTATAAAAGATTTAAGTTCACTAAGCCCAGAATCCCTCTCCTGTAATGCAATCCATTATGTGAGCAAGTGTTGCCTGACCCTCTTTAGGTCACCTCCTGGGAATTGGAGCTTGGAAGAACTAGAGCAAATGCTCATACTCTGGCTACTCTTATTGCTGTGAGTAACTCAGGTGTCTCATGTCTTCCACTAGCATCCATGAAACTGTGGGAGAATGACTTGTTAGCTCACAAATATGGTAAAATCTGAACCTTTCACAGTTTTGGAGAACCTCCAGGGTGGATATGGACAGAGTTCTAACTGTGACTACCACATACTGTACTTCTCTCTATTGAGAGTGGTATTAACCTGATAGTATAAAAATCTCTATTTCATCCTATACGTTTGATTGAGCCTCAGGGCTAAGCATTCTGTTCTTCTAAGTTGTACTAGCCCCCTTGTCAAGGATAATAACAAGAAAAAATAATAATCAGGGAGAAACCTATGAGAGTGTAAAAATGTATTGCCTATTGAATGAATGCTCACTATATATTTCATTTTTTCAAGGCAAGATACCTTTGCTATTTGGAGATAGAATAGATGCACTAATTAGTAAACACTGTAATTATTTTTTTGAATTAATTATGTTGAACATATTAGAAAATATCTAAAGTTGTCTTTTATAATTGAGGTTTTATGGTTTCTTTCTTTCTTTATTTATTTACTGCACCCTACTTACCAAATGAGTATATTTCCATTTTCAAGGAGTACTCTTATGTCTGTGATATGCAAAGAAGGGTCATCTTCTGCACCCCAGACACTGGCCAAGAGGCCAGGTCTGTCATGTATCAAAATTTCACCAATATGTGGGTCTGTAGCTAAATTCTGTTTCATTTCAAAGTTTTCTTAGTCTCTTCTGTCACCCTTGCCACATTCTCTTAATGATATTGGGCAGGGCAGTTGTCTCTGTCTAATGTTTTTCCTTAAAGAAAATCTTGGCCATTCTTGACCCTTTTTAAAATCAACTTTCATCAAAAATAAATAGGTGGGATTTTGATTAGAATTATATCAAATCTATAAAAAATTGGGCAGAATTAATATCTTTAGTGATATTACATCTTCATATTCATGAACATGATATTTCTCTCCATTTATTTGAGACTTCTTTAGTGGCTTTTAACAGTTGAAAATATTTAATTTCCTGCATAAAACTCTTACATATTTTGATGGTTTTTTTCTTGAGTACATTATATATAATTTGGCAGTTATAAGTGGCACAGTTTTTAATATTACAGTTTACAAATGCTAGCTGAAAATTGATAGAAATGCAGTTTCTTTTTGTATGTTGAAATTATTGTAGCCACCTGACTTCTCTTGTTTATTCTAATAATTTATCTGTGGAGTCTCTTGTAAGCAATTGTATCATCTGAAGATTATGACAGTAAGTTAGAACTTTTAAACATGTGCACATATATTATGCCATCTGATTCTCCTAGAGTATTATTATCTCCATTTTAGAAGTGAGAAAATAAATCTAAAGATTTTAAGTGACCTTCTATAGATAACAAGGGATTGAAGTGAAAGAATCTAGTTTCCTGTCCTCCTATTTCAATACAACACTATGCCTCCTAAAATCACTCACCTTGAAGAGGAGATGAGAAATATAATCTGAGAGAAGCCACAGAGAGTTGGGGTAGATGGAAAAGAGGAAAATAATTTCAGTTACCATGTTAACATCAAAATATCATGAACTGGCCAAGTCCTGATTTGTTGACCATAGGGACTTACAAATTCCTTTTCATTTTTTCCAGTTTAATATCATTGCTATGTTTATGAATGTTAACATTTCAGTTTTGTCCCAATACTGCTGAGGTAATGAAGTCCTTGGCTACATTTACACAACTGAGGCAAGATCCAGCTACTGCAGTTTCTGATGGTTGCCTCATAAGTGGGAGAAAATGGTATTGATAACTGTTCTGCCTCTCATAATGCTTTGTAGAATGACAAAAATGTCACCAAAGAGTCTAGCCATATTTAAATCATCCTAACCGTATTTTAAGTGGAAGGTCACAATTTCTTCTTTTGTCTCCACTCTGCAGAGCCTGCAAAAGTACTTTAGAGTTTGGATTCAGTAAGAATATATCCCATTTCTTCCTGTGGTTATTTTCAAAAGAGGCCTGGAAAACAAATGGAGAAATTTCCATTTAGTAAATATAGGAATTTCTTCCACTGCCTTGGAGAATATGCTTCTTCTCCAATGTCACGTAGATATATTGGAATCTTTCCATCAGATAATAAGGAAATAGAGTCCAGAAAAACTCATGAAAGATTAAGTGTTGATTTTCATGTTTATAATAAAGATTTGGCATCTCTCCAAGTTGTACTTTTAAAAATGTGTTTTTTTAATAAAGCCAAACGGCTCCTATTCCAAGGTAGTTCAGTATTGGTTCATGGTCTGCAGTGATTTCAATCATGAGACCAAACTGGATTGAGGTGTATATACTGAACAACAAATATTTTACTTACTATGTGGCCTGTGTCATGAGGTTCCTCCCATGCCAAATGCTTGCTATCTAAAGTGCCTAGTGTGGACCAAGAACTTCTTACGTTTTCTGGTTGAACCATATGTTTCACATGGAAGTGGAAATTGAGAATTTCCAAGTAGGACTTGCAGCTGTGATTCCATGAGGCAGGGCTGGACTGGCTATGTGATCAATAAATGAAACACCATAAACCTAATCAACTCCAAGACCTGAAAACCACCCTCCTTGATTCTGGCCAGTGCAATCCCATATGGAAACTGACTATACGGAATAGTCCAACGAATTCAGATGCCAAATTGCTGGAAAGCCTCCTTGAGAAAAAATAAATCTCTTTTATTGAGATATTTTCTTAAAAAAAGATAGCCACAGTTTTATTGCAGGAGCTGGAAATTCGGTGTCCTTTCTATTTTTCTCTACCCTGAATACTTCAAGAAAAGTATTTTAGAGCTTATATTTCAGAAGTGGTGATTTTATGGAAAAGGAGCTTCATCATGGAAGGTTCCATGTGAGCTCACTAATTTCTGAAATGAACCTTCCAGAAACAGCTCTTTTGGTTTCTGGGCCGGCATGAGATAAAGGCAAAGAAAGAAGATGAAATAACACCTGAAGTGCAAAACCACAGGAGATTTCACAGGAAGCTATATTATGAATGCATCTTAAAATGTAATCATTACCGACACATGTACACTCTAAATGCTAATTTGCTTCATTCTTCTTTTAGAAATACAATACAAACCAAAATCAAAACAAGTGGATTGACAACTTTTATGAGCCTTGCTGAGAAATAATAACACCTTCAAAGGACTAAGGATATATCATGTAACTCATGCATGGCTCAGTTTTGGAAGAGCAAAAAGAATACTATTGGTACAACCAAAAGTAATTTTGAAATAACTCAAGCATTTACTTGAACTTTTCAGAGACAAGCAAATATTCAATACCCTGGGATACTGCTCACAATCTCTTCTTTCCTTTCCTATCCACCATTCTCAAACACTATAACCAGATCTGTGCCTCTCTCAAGTGCTCAAAATCTCAAGAACCAGTTTTATGAGATTGAGTCCCCCTTGAAGGCCAGGGCAGGTACATACTGAAGCTGGACAAGCCAGAAGATCTTTAGCATTCTCAAAAGAGGGCTATCTAGGAACATTCTTGAGAATTTGTAAAAAAAGAAAAAGAAAAAGAAATGTAGCCAATTCACATAAAATTGGAGCATATAAATTTAATACATCCCAAATGAAATTGTAGCATGCCCACTTCAAGGTTCTGAGTTGCCTGAGTGTAGTTCATCATTTCTGAGTTTTCCAAACCCACACTAATGTTACCTTATTTTGAATAGGGGCTTTTATAAATGCCCATATCAGAGTGCCTCTAAGTCAATCTTTCAGAGTATACTAGTGAGGAGTAGCTTTGTAAAACTTGGTATTGATAACTTTGCAAAGCTAAGAAAAATTTTAGAATTCATCATTTGGCTTCTGCTTGGCCTCCCTTTGTTATTTATCTTAATAACTAAGTGAGTTTCCTGCTCTTGGACAGAACCCAGGGGACCAGTCATGGGGAGAGATTCCTGTGTGCAAATGCCTGCTTCTGTGACAAATTCTCCATAGAGTAAAACTCTGATTAGCTAGCATGCTCCTAATATTCAGCATGAACTGAATATTGAAATTTTGAAAGTTGGAAAATTTTAATTATTTGCTTATAGGAAGCATACAGTTCTTCAGAGGCATCATTCTGAATGGAAGCAGTTGTGAAAAGAACACCTAGCATAGCATCAGTCAGAAGAGCCAGATCTTGCCTGGCATGGTGGCTCACACTTATAATCCCAGCTACTCAGGAAAGTAAGGTGGGGGGGGATTGTTTGGGGAGTTCAAGATCAGCCTGGGTAATATGGTGTGACCTTGGCTCAAAAAAAAAAAAGGCAAAAGAGAAGAACCAGATCTCTCACTTTTGTATGTTCTTAGGAAATGTAACCACTAAACACATTTCTGGATATTCCTCTGATTAGGTTATATGGATGAAACTGTTGCATATGCTGTAAAACATTATGCAAATATAAAACATTATTATTCTTGTCTGCCATGTGCCTAGTTAATAACAAACATTCAGTAAATATTCCTTGAATGAACAAATGAATAAAATGCATAGGTACCCTAAGCCCAGTGATGGAATATTTAGGATTTCAGATTGCGTCTATACTAACCCTAAATCTCCTGCTTGAAGTCTGGGGTTGGGGGTTGATTCATAATTGTACTTTTTCTTGTTTTTCCAAATTCTTCTATGAGTTTCTTTAGTTATCGTTTGATTTTCATCTTATCTTAAACATCAAACATAAAGAGTCCTTTCGATTCAACAGACATTTTTTAAACCCCTATTAAATGCCAGGGAAGACATCTTCTCTACCTTTAAGGAGTCTCCAGTCTAGCAGTAAATTCAGACATGTAAAGGAATGTCACTACAGTGAGGCAGATTGTTAACAAGGTGCTATGGGGTCATGGGAGAAGGAGCATTGTCTTAGCCTGGGGGATCAGGGAGGTGACACCTATGCAGGGTCCTGAAGGTACTGTAGACTGAGTGACCAGCAAAAGCAAAGCTGAGAGCACAGATGAGTGGGATTGTGAATCTTTTGAATTTTGCTCTTCAGAACTTTTCTTGCTAGATTCTGCCTTCATAGATAGCCCCCTTTAAGCTTGAGGAACCACATATTTGAATGTTTATCATCACTTATAACTGAGGTTTTATTTCTTGAACTGTAATGCTTGAGTGCACTGATTCCTCTGTTAAAGCGATTAGAAAATCAAGTCAGATGGCACCAGGAGCCTGCACTGTGAACTCAAAGGGGTACAGGAAGTGCACTCTGGCTCTGTTGCTATGGTAACTAGTGATTATCCTGCTTCTTCGTTCCAGTATAGGCCATAGTGATAACATTTTTTCTTTAGGTAATTATTTTTGAAAAAGAAAAAAAGGCAATATCTTGGTGTTTGCCTCTGCATTTAACAGCCAAGTTATATTCCTGCAACTGTTAAAGGTATCAACAGCTATTGTGTTAACTCTTCCCTGAGGCTCCCCATGACACTGGCCTTAAGAACATTTTTGATATGTGTGATGTGCAGGGGGGAAGCGTCGCTGGCAAGCTCTGCCACATGGCCACATCCACGAGTCTCTCACCTGGGGTTCATATAAACAGCCCTCTTGGGAATTCTTCAGCAAGATGCCATCCTTTGGACCAGTGGATCTCAATGAGAGTGAGGGGGTGCAAAGGTAGAGGAGGATTTTGGCCCCAGGGGACATGACACTGGGTAATACCCAGAGACGATTTTGGTTGTTACAACTGTGTGTGTGGGGAGGAGGGTGGCCTGTAACGAGTGGAGGCCCGAGATGCTGTTAAACGTCCCACAATGCACAGGACGCACCCCGTCACATAATTTATCTGGCAACAAATGTCCATAGTGCGGAGGCTGAGAAACCCTGCTTTGGGCCATGATTTTCATGTTTTGGAATGGATGGCATTCAGAAAGTAATACTAATAACAGGGCTAGTGTATGAATCTGACGCTGTAAAATGGATTTCTTCAGGGCGAGTTTTCTGTGACATCTCAGGAGATGTCAGAGACATTCCGCCTTGGAGGAGCATGCATTACAAAGGGCAGGCTCGCCAGAGCCTCGCAGTGAAGGACTCATCTCACGCTGGCATGACTCAGAAAATTGACAGGCTCAGGTGCTCGGTTCCAGAAAGAAATTTCCTTTGCTGCACACTGTATTACTTGTTTAGAATTTCAAGTAGGTAGCAGAGCACGTTGAAACGGCACGTTTATTGTGCTTAGTTTGAACGCCATATGTTGATAGGGCTGCAAGCCCAGCAAACTGTTTTTTATAGAATTTCACCTAGTGCCCTTCTCATCAACCTGGGATCAAACACACTGCAGATAGCAAAAGAACACACACACACACACACACGCACTTGTTCTTTGTTTGAGAAAGGAGGTTTTCTAGCAGAAATCACTTATCAAGCTCTATGCAAATATCAATTACATGTCAGCCTACTTCTTATTTTTCTGCAAAGCTCTCCCTTAAAGGAACAAAAGCAAACTGCCTTGTTGTTGGTATCTGGGAGCCATTCCATAGCTCTGGAATGTGCCCATTCATCAGCCATTGCCGTCACGGTGAATACCTCACCTGTCATAGGGAAATGCTATCACACCTGTATCAGTGTCTTTGCATTTCCCAGCAGCACTGTGGAACTTCACAGCCTGTCAATTTTTTTTAACGTGAGATATTCCTGACATGTCAGTCCACATGTGTTCACTCCCAGATCTGCCTGAGGCATCTGTGATCACTGATGTCAGTTAGATATGACTCATCTGGCATCCTTCCGAATCTCTGGACTTCCACGTATCAATTCACTAAGACTTTGTTAACACATCTCTTGCAATATGCCGGACCCTGTGCTAAAGGTTGCAGATCTGAAAATCAGGAAGTTACAGCCCCTGCTTTGAGAGGAACTCATCCAGGGGACAGAAGGCACATGTGGAGAACAAATAAATAAATAATGACTTTTAATCCAGGAGAAGGCACATACAGGGGCACGGTACCCAAGGAGGGAGGGGTATATTGGCTTATAGGTTTTAGGGGAGGCTCCACCAGAGGAGATGTGACTTTAGAGTTCAAGCATGAAAGCCTAGTGACAATGTACCCAGGAAGGAGAGAAAAGCCAGGCTGCAGGAATGGGAACACAAACCAGCCTGGGGTCTTCCAGGGACTCCCAAGCAACATCCAGTGGCTGCCCAGATGTCAGGATTCTGTTGCTAAAGGGATGTGACTGATCAAACAGCCATTTGAAAAGGAGTTCTGGCAGTGGAGAGGAAGATATATGGATTGGGGCTTGGGAAGGTGGGGCAGGTAGGCTGAAGCCAGGGACACCAATGAAGAGACTATTGGTGGTGATGACAAAAAGGAATTAATAGGTTCCAGAGAGATTTCCAACATGGGGCCCACTGGCCTTGGTGGCTTGTTAGATTGGGGGACAGGGATGGCATCTTGACTGGCAGTGGCAAAGGAAGGCTAGTGGAGGATCTGGCTTCTCATAACTTTCACAAACATCTTGTTCCCAGGCACCTCAGATAAGCACAGAAGCCAAGTCAAAATAACTTCATTCCAGTCTCCCATCCCAAACTAAAGTGCTATATATATAATTCTGGAGGCATCACTGGCCCCTGCCTTGGAAAATTGGGTAAAGGTGAGACATTTCAGTGAAACAGACACTTTATGGCGGGAGAGGGGTATGGGTAACATTTGGTATTTTACGTGGTAAACTAGATATACCTGTGGCGTTTCCATGCAGGGGTGTCTAGGGAGCTTTTTGGTAGGAGCTCAGGAGAGAGTGCTAGGATGAACATATTCATTTGCATGGAATTAAGGTCTGTGTCAGTGGTTCCCAGCCCTGAGTACATCATCTGTGGAGCCTTTAGGAATCCTGCTGCCAAGGCTGGCCCCAAGACCAATCACATCGGATGCAGACAGCAGCATAGTTTTAGGGATGGAGGAAAAGTTCCCAGCAAACACTCTTGTTTCTCTGTGAGAGAGGAGGTAACTTCACGTGGTACAAGTTCGGGCAGAGGCTTGAGAAAGGAAGAGGAGGCCAAGAGCTGAAGATCCTGGAAGAGGGGGGAACACAATGGACTGATGGCCAACCACTGCTCTGAGCCCCTCTGAGATAAGAACCTTGGATTTGTGCCCAGTCTGCATATTTGTGCAATTTTTTCCCAATGTACTTACCATCCAACTTGAGGGAGGGAGATGTGGTCTAGTATTGATTGGGAATGGACTTTGCTGACTCACAGCCAGGAGATAAAGGAAGGGCAAGAAGGATTTCTGTAGCTAACCTCAGAATCTAGGCTGGGTAAGAAAGGTGTGGAATTCAAGAGGGGGCTGATTATCTGGAAGAAATTCAAGAAAGCAGGAAGGATTGGAGGCTGTGCTCAAAGACTGGAATATTTGAGTTTAAGGTTCCAAAATGGTGCAGGTAGGGTGCATGCATGAGAAAGGGTGGCTGAATTTACTTGGAAGCGAAAGCTGTTCCAATTAAGGTGGAAGGCATAAGTGTGGAGAAATATGTGTTCAGCCTTATACTCCTTTCTTCTGGAAATCTACCTTGGTTATTTATTCCCAATTTCCTTAACATAAAGGCTATCTTATGGTGCTGCAAGTGCTTTAGCACAAATGTATTCTATAGAGTAGATTATTATATCTCTGTTATTTAAAAACACCACAACAAATCAAAAACCTTCAACCTTGCCTCAAGAAATGTCTATTTCAGCCAAACTCTTTATATTAATATCAATATTAATTAACAATTATTTATGCAAATTGCTTCACTTTAAGCTAATGCTCTACAGAGTCAGCATCCTTTAGAAACACCTTTCTTGCTAGAACCATGTGTTCTTGCTTTGTGATTGTTTACATATTTTGTTGCTAAGCCTGTAAATAACATTCTTTCCTAAAGATTATGAATTATATATACAAATACCCCTGTGTAAAAGTGTCTACTTGGAAGAGGCCCAGGAATCTAAGGCAAGGGTCAGCAAACTATTTCGGTAAAGGGCCAGAGAGTAAATAATTTTAGCTTTGCAGACCAGGCAATCTCTGTCACAACTACTCAACTCTGCTTTTGGAGGCTAAAAGCAGACAGACAATATATGAATGAATTGCGGCTGTGTTCCAATAAAACTTTATTTACAAAACCAGACAATGGCTTGGATTTGGCCTGAGGGCTGTAGTTTATTGACTCCTGAGCTAAGATAATAAAAGACTCCAGTGGATTGTGTCATATTATGGGAAAGTCTCCAAGTTCATGATTTAATTGATTTGACTTTTTAAATTTTGGCCTTAAAAAAACCATTTATATCATAGTTTGTTATGGCTCTATAGAAATGAATAACTTTTAAATGATGATATGTGGAAGGTTCTATTAATAATTATAGATGGATTTATGGAAACCTAATAGGTCATGATAGTTTGATGTAGATAGTCATCAGGCTTGTCATCTTAACTTACTCCCTTGAAGACTCAAGTACCTCTTCCCTGTCTTGAAGAAATACAGGTATCTGACACACAGCATCATTTCCTTCAACCATATAAGTGACAGGCACAAGTAAAACAGTGTAATGCAGTGTTTACTAGACCACTGAAAGTATTCTAAACTATTTCCTTATGGAAATTCAGTGTCTTCTAGGAAAACTAACATTGGATTGAAAAATCTATTCCCAGCTTTTAGGGACTCCTCATTAATAAGCACCTTTTTTATGGTAAAATATGGCCTGACTAAAAACTCTCTGACAAGATGTTAAGACTCAATGTTGTTCTTGTGATTTAGAAGGCAGACTGAAGTGAGAGGCTATTTCCCCACAAATAACATAGGTATTCCTCAAATTGTCAATCCGAGTTAAGTGCTTTCATTGTCCCTGTAAGGTATTTACGTATTTACAGCTAAGGCCTATTAAATATTTACTATTAAGGTTGCTACTTTCTGAGGTGGTTTGATGTTTCAATCAAGGCCTGGAGAGATTCTTTCATCAGTCATTCCTTGGAGTTAAATGTGTGCATGTTGGTAGGACAGGAAAGGAATGGAATGTTAGTTTTCTGCCAACAACTCTTCTGGCTGCAAGAGAATTTCTCAATTTTTTCTTTTTACTGTGAGTCACATGGAGAATTTATCTGAGGAGGGCATCACAAAAAGAAGTGAAAGGCAATTAAGGAGAAAAAACATAGCTCCTCACATCCATGTTGAACTGTATTGGAAAGTGAGTACCAAATAGCATCGATGGTTATCATTTTTTTCTTTCTAAAGCATAATTTCTGAATTTTTCACTTGGACCATGCCCAGATGGGATGGGCCTTATTCAGTCTCCATTCTGAAAGAAGATACCAGAAGTCATGATCTGCTTTTCTTTCTCTGGACATGGAAACTCTCATCAGAATGGCCAGTTGGGGTGACTTCAGGGAATAATATCTGAAGGGATCTTTTTGTTCCAGACTGTAGAGCAAAAGCCAAAAGAAATTCAGAATAATTAACCCCAGGATACAATAAATTAGACTTACAGTTTATTTAGGAATGTAACTTGAACAAAGACAATAACAAGAGTCAGACACTAACTTCTATTCCCTCTGCATGAAGCAACTGGGGAACCCCAACCATAGTGTGATGGAAAGTTAACTTTGCTCCACTTGTGAGGCTAGATATCCTTTCTGCACCATTCATCAGGTATAATTCCCAAGCTGGTGTTGTTTGGAATGGGCATGACCCATCCTACCTATTGTTCTAGCTTCCCCTGGCTCTAATTCAGGGTTTCTCAACCTCAACACTATTGATATTTTGGGCTAGATGATTCTTTGTTGTGGGGGGCTGTGCTGCATGGACTGTAAGATGTTTAGCAGCATCTGTGGTCTCTACCCACTACATGCCAGCACTGCCATGCCCCTGCTTCCAGAGTTGTGACAAACAAAGTATCTCCAGACATTGCCCGATGTCCCCTGGGAGGCAGAATTGTCCTGGTTGAAACCACTGCCCTAATAAGATACTGCAAAACCCCAAGTTTGATATCATTTAACTGATGTTCTCAAACGCATTAGCTGCATCTACACACTGCCACCCTGGGCTTCTCTCTGCACATTTGGTCTTAGCTTTGTATTGAGTCTTGGAGGGAAGGGGCAATGTGTGTAGGGTGTTCACACATCTAGGTTTGCCTAAGACAGCCCCGTTTTGTCTGTTGTCTGGATGTAATTATTAAGTAGCATCACCCTGAAGAGTGTCCTGGTAAAGGTGAAAATTATCCAGCCCCCTTCTAGCCTTTGAGAATGGAGAAGACTTCTAAGGGCTCATGTGATCTGAGGAAGCTCTTTTACTCTACAGAGGTTATTGATGCCTTCTGTCCTGTTTTAAAAGCCCAGAAATTCAACTATTTCATGCCCATATGGGCCACATACTCAAGTCTTGAGCCTTAACTCCTAACAGCTTCAGTTTTTGTCCAAGTAGGCAAAGTGAACTCAGACAATAAGGAAAAAGAACAGTGCTTTTAAAAGAATGTTCTTCTCCCAATAAAAACAGATTCTAAAGTTCTAAGTAAGAAGGAGTTACTGCTGAGTTTATAATGGCTTTTCTATTTGCTTTTACAATCACAGTATTACTGGTCTCAGGCTTCCCGCTTAGAAAAGTGCTTTGCAATACTTCAGACAGAAGAGAATGATTTTAGAATAGGCTAGGCTACAAGACAAGAGAGTTGAAGAAACCAGAGGTGGTTTGAAAAGCAATCATACCTTTCGTTTTAAGAATAGAAAAAAAAAAAAAGGAAACTATTTCCCTCCCTCATTAAATCCTGTCATATGTAGAAGAGATTGCTTGTTAAAGCTTCGAGTGGTCATTTGCATTGTGTGGTTCTTAGGCATGTACCTTTGCTGAAATAATCACACAAAAAATCTCCAGGTAGTAATATGCACTCATACCTGTAATCAGAATCTGCCTCCCACCTGGAAATGTAATGACAAGATGTTCAGCCCATAATGAAGGTAAGAGAATCATGTGGGAGCATATCATTCAAAAGGGCAGAATTAATGTGGTTATCTGCAACTCAGTAAACAGCTCAGATTTGAGTTTTAAAGTAATACAAATTCATGGAATCTATTTGAGATGTAGGGCCTATAATCTCCCTTTTCCCTCACTCTTTTCTTCTTGTGTCAGGCTCCTAAAACCTTTATGTACTCTTTAACTCAGACAAATCCAGGATATCGAGGGTCAAAGTTAAAAATCCCTGACAGAAAATATGAGGCCACTTGGTTGCATCCACTAACAATTTCTTGCCCCAATCTCTTTCCTTTCACATTGTGATGTTTTCTCCCTGGGTTCATGTGGCATAAAAACTGTAATGGATATTGTACCTAAAACTTTAATAAAGTTTGCCTTTATCTTCAAGTGGACTTCAGTAGCTTTTCCAGGTATTTCCTGACTTCTTGTTTCTTTTCCATCTTGGCTGTGAAATACGAGTTGGCAAATGTGCTATATTTCCCTGTGGTTCTCAGTCCAGTCACCTTCCATTGAAACAATCTACTCCAAAAATTTTCTGTAGCCCAAAATAATAGCACCTGGTATACTAAGGCAAATGGACTATGGAGAATATGAAGGAAGTGGCTGTTTTAAAATGGTTGAATTGGATTTTACATTGGAAAGCATATATCATACTTTCAAATTACGTAAAATACTGTCTTAGGAAGTAGTGTTTTAGGAGGGTCTGAACTGAGCTCTACACATCTGCGAGGGACAGCAATCAGGAAATGTGAGCCCCTCCACCCTGCCTTGTAAGAGAGAGCATTCTATGATCTCCTGAACTTCAGCATAAACGTACTCAAAATATAAGCCATCAACCTCACATTAATATACCCAGAGGAATAAACAATGCCAGGTAGGCTCAGGAGTATTAGTGTAATTTTATGAGTTGCTTAAATTTAGAGTATTAGTATCACAGAACTATATACCTATTAAGAGGCCATCGAGCCCTGCTCTTTGCCTCCAGACCCCAGATTTGCCTTTCTTTAATCTTTATGAACAAAAAATATGCTGTCATTTTGCTTAAAGAAGGATGTTCTTCAACATCTTTAACATCAACATTATCACCACAAAAAACTATTTTGGCAACAACTGCTCATGAAGTACTTACTTTTAGGTACTGTGGACACAGAAAACTATGGTATATTTATTCTCCATCGAAAAATGTATGACCAAGGGGAGGAAACAGGACAGAAACAGAAAGAGAGAAAGCATGAAAAGATTAAAAAAAATTTAAAAAGCATGTGCTAGGTGCTCAGTGACGATTACTGACACAGCTAAACAATAAAGCTGAAGGCTAAAATTTTAATAAGGAGTTAGAGTAAAAATATAATGAAGCAGGATGGGATTTTTCTTTTATTCATCCAGTATTACACTTGCTTGCCAGAAACAGAACTGAAATAGTAGTATCTTAATTTTTCTTGTGCATACAGCAAGTGAAAAGACTGGGCTAGTGTTGCAGTTCCACAATGTCTTAAGTGTCTTTGGTTCTCTCTGTTCTGTCATTATTGGTGCTAGCTTTCATATTCTAGTCTCATGCTCACAAGATGATTTCTACATTCCCAGCCATCAAGTCCATGCCTCAGATAGAAATTATAAGGAAGAGGAGAGCTCAAAAGGGCATCCTTGCTAAGAGGGCTTCCCTTCAGTAATTTCACTCTCCACCCAACACTTGGCCTCCAATATCTGTAATTTTTCAGCCAAGTGTTATGACCACCTCATGCAGTATAATCTTACCAACAGGAGATGGATATTGAATAGACAATTAGCAAGCTCTGGTATACAACTCAACTTTTTTTTTTATTTCAAGAAAATATTAGAGTACAAACATTTTGGTTGCATTTTATATCTTTGCCTCTCTCTAGCAAGGATTAGAGGTATGCCCTTCCCCTCCACAATGCTCACCACATCCCTCAGACGTGGGCCTACCCCCTAACCCCCGAATCCCTGGTAAACACCACCACCATTTGAGCACCAGAGTGTTAATCAGTCAGTACCAATTTGATGGTGAGTACATGTGGAGCCCATTCTTCCGATCTTGTGTCACCTCACTTCATATAATGGGCTCAAGCTCAATCCAGGATAATATAAGCGGTGCTAGCTCTCTGTTGTTTCCTAAAATTGAGTAATATTCCATCGTAAACATATACCAAATTTTAATAATCCACTTATGAATTGACGGGCACT